>CM057821.1:58479609-58497109 GCA_030067965.1 Latrodectus elegans | reverse complement strand
CAAAAGAACAATCAATTAAAAATAAATAATTTTATAAGATTCTAATAATATTTTTATTCTTATCAAATAACATTGGTTCTTAAGCAGATTACAGAGTTGCACAGCAATTATTTACTTCAAAGAAATCTTATAATACAATAAAGACGTAAAGTATAATATTTTTCTAATAAGTTTTGTATTGAGAAAAGATTATGAAATGAATCTAGTGCACAATTTTTACCAATACTCCCAGAAAATATTCTTCATTAAACCACAATATAAAGTAGAAATGAAACTTACTTTTGACAACTGAACCATATTAAATTTGCAACAAGTCAATCAACTTTTTTAAAAGAATGTAAAAAATGGTGTTTTTAGAAAATTCAACGTCATTCAAAACGAAAAAGAATTCTATTTGAGGTGAAATTGTAATATCTTTGACATGAAATGGCCATTAAAGTAAAGGAAAATCTCATAGAAAATACACAGAAATTGAAAAGACTGCAGTTTGTAAAGGAGAACGTAGATCGTTAAAAAAAAAAAATTGTTCTTGTATGGAGTGAATAGGGAAAAAGATCCGTACGAAAATTGAAAAAAAGGGAGGAAATGCCTGCTGGTAATTGAGTCGAAACTTATAGGAGGATGTAAGTTGGAAGAAAGCGCGTTTCAGCCGAAGATATATTTTACCTAAGCTTTGATCCAAATCTTCCAAAAAGTCACAGTCGCAGTTTAAAATATGTGAAGAATTTCACCAGAAGGCAATATCGATCTGCGCGTCAATTTGTTCTAGCAACATGGCAGCGTTCCCAAATTGGGCGAACACTCTAAAATTGGGTTCTTGTAAGATATCTTCATCGCATTTTTCTGTAGACATAGCAAGTATTTCTGGTTGGGCAGAAAGCATTTCATTGTAGTCTCATGTTTTTACGAATAAAAAAAACAGATTTTTTCCCCTCATTAAATCTGAACTTAATGAAAGTAGTGAGAGAATAAAAATAAAAATTAAGTGTTGGTGTAAATGAATTATTTTGAGAGAAAAAATGTAATTAATGTAATTCGTTTATAACGTTATTACAGAAATTAAAATAATAAAACAATTTTGTAAACAATTTCGAATTATAACTTTTTATATTTACTTTCATGACTAATGAAAATATTGATTATATAAGAATAATAAATTTAATCATTTCAGACTTCAAGATTTAAATTAGAATTCCTCTTTTATAAATCTTATGTTTAAATGAATAGAACTTGTTTTTTTGTGAATACTTTTAATGTATTACTGTATATTATTTATTTTTAAAATAAATAAACGTATATTATTGACAAAATAGATTAACTATTTTTATTTGGTGAAATTTTATCTTTAGATAAAAAGCGAACTCTAAAGCTTTAGCCCGAAAAATACAGATAATTAGTAAGTTTATACAACGAAATATATGAAAATAACTAAATTTTATAGGAATAATGCAGAAAGTTAAATTAATAATTATAATTTAAATATTATTAATTTTTTAAATATGATATTCGATTGAAAAATTTATTTTTGCAAATGAATGCGTTTATTATAGTATTTGTAGTTTATATTACATTTATTCCATATTTCATTTGTATTAATTTTACATTCAAAAAAGTTTTTATTTATAATGCAAATAGAAATTTTCAATAAGTTAAATTCTACCAAATGTAATAAATAAAAATAGAATATTAAAAGTGTTCCTTTATATAATTGACTAAAAATTATAACAGTTATACCTGGGTCAATTCTTGTTATAAAATCATCATGTAATATTAATTCAACTTTAGAATATAACAAAAAAAATATGCATGTATTTCTGTAAGTTTGTAATTTCACTTTAATCATAAAAACAAATGATAGCATTTCTATTTTCTTCACATTATTGTGTGGACATCATAATTATAAATAGTATACTTATAATATTTTTAATAGAAATATGAAAGTAATAGAATCAAGTAACTGCAAATAATGCTGAATTTTATTTTAATAAAAAATAAGATTTTTTTAAAACTTTCCATGCTATTATTTCAAAAACACAGGGTCTAAAATAATTTAAAAGAATAAAGTTTTTAAGATTTTGCCCTAATTTAAGACTAATATAACATTAATATTTTTTTCTTTAGGATCCCTTAGAAAATGGCAACTATATAATCACAATCTTTTATGTACATAATAACTGTATAAAAGAGAATGCTCCTTCAACATTAATCAGTATAGATTGTTTATTTTCAATGAATTAATAAATTAACAACCGGTATGAGATTGATGTTAAAGTTTACTAAACGACCGCAGAAACGTTTTTCGTAAACGTAGAAACGACCGTAGAGACTGATTTTTCGTTGGTCTAATTGTATCTGCACAGTATTCAAAATAAAATTTATTTGAAATGCTAGACTTTAAAAACTAAACTGATAAATACATTTATGAATTTTAAATTGATAATTTTACATTCCTTGCTTAATACCAACAGCTCTGAATTTTTATTATCGTCGATGAATACTAATTCTAGTACTCTAGTTTTTAGATTAATATTAATTCTAGAATAGAATAATTCTAGAATATATATATATACATATATATAATCTATAATCGATAATAGAAACCTCAATTTTTCAATTATTACAATCATGGTGAACTTTTAAATTAATAATAATTGTTTAATTATGAATTCCGTAAATCATGATAAAAATGCCCAAGTTAACTCATTTAATATTATATATATATATATATATATGTATATATATATATATATATATATATATATATATATATATATATATATATATATATATATATGTATATATATATATACATGTGAGTGCGCGCGCGTGTTTATGTGTGTGTGTGTGAGAGAGAGAGAGAGTGAGAGAGAATTTATTTCAATGTCTGGAATGCTGTATCGAAAATTCCAGCAAGCATAGTGTGTTAGGTTAGTAAGTTCAAAAGTATCACAGAAAAAAGTTAAAATTTTGATTTAAATAAAGTTTTAAAAGGAAAATTCCTTAAATAAAAGAGGTACATGACATTTTGCATAGTTAAAAAAATTTTTAGCATACTGAGTACCATCATTTTTTTCCTTGTATTGAAGTAATAAAGAAAAGTTTAAAAAAATTCTATACTTATTCTTTATTTGATTAAATTGTTATAAACAATTAATTATATTATCCGCGTGAAAAATATGCTTCAATTTCTTTCTATCCCATAACTTATAAAATATTTAGTATATTTTAATACAAGTAAGTTCATAACTCAGTGACAAAGCAAAAAAATAAAACACCTATCAATCTAATTGATTTTTATACCAGTTAAGACATAACTTAAATTTTTAAAAGCAATTATAGTGAGTAATTATTTAAGGCTCAATATATATATATATATATATATATATATATATATATATATATATATATATATATATATATATATATATATATATATATATATATATATATATATATTCTATTTCTTTTGTTGTGCATTTTGTAAGTAGTAATCAACATAAAAATAACACAAGCTTTTGATGCCATATTTTGTCCCACATCTAATTTTGTGTTATTATTAAAATTGAAAAAATGAAGTAAATTTCGATGAATCAACTCAAGAAATTGCTTTAAATCATTCCAATAATGTTATGTAAATGTCAAAATCCTCAAGCACTATTTTATAAGCAATTCCTTTACCGAATCTTAAAAAAAATAGTAATTTCTTTTCCAAAACTAAGGAATAGCACATTTTATGAACTAGTATAAAATGTGCTCACCTAGTTTAAAGCGTCTTGTCTGAGAAAACTAGAACTACGAAACTAACGGAAATAAAAGCTAAGAAACAGAGAAATTTTTTTTTTCGTTTTTCAGGAATACCGATAAGAAGCAGACCAAGAAGCAGAAATAGGAACGACAGGATAGAAAAAAAATAAAATATAAAAAAAAAGGGTCACCTTTTCGGGAGAGATAAAAATTTCGCCAAAGCAGCACTTGGCTCGAAACAAGAAGTTCGCATAAAGAGGATGACATCGAAGAAAGAGAAATGTAGTGAAAAGGCCGAAGGAAAAAAAAAACACGTAGAAATAAAGAAGTGAAATAAGTAGCCCCCGGGGAAATTTAAAACCAAATGTAAAAGTTGTGTTGCATATAGTATAGATAGAAGCTGCGCCTGAAAAGTTGGAAGATACTCAGAAACAAAGATTTCCATTTTTGATACTAAGCTGGGAGGAAGGATGACACACCTGAGTTCGAGAGTTTTTATATGTATTCCAATATTTATTATCCTTATAAATATACCAGGGAAAAGAAAAAAAGACCTGAGTGTATGTTATGTGATACGATGTCAACTTTTCACGAAACACAATATTAACTAGTCATTTAAAATATCGATATAAGCAGAAACGTTCTTATTTAGAACATAAAAAGACATTCAGAAAAATCTTTAAATTTTTGATAGATATTTATATAATTCATTATTATTCCCGCTTTCTTATTAAATGAAATTGGTTATAAGAATTATTTTGTTTGAGAAATGATAACGAATCAACTAAACTCTGTGGCACGTCAGCCCATGTGAGCCAAGGCTTACAGTATCCATCTCTGCTTTCCAGACCGAGGAGTTCTGGGGAGTGAGACATATCTCCCGATCAGGTAGGCAACCTAATGTGAAATTTCCAGTGTTTAGTTCCCTAACATGCTGAGTATTCAGTTTGTCGAAGGGTTGCCCGAGGATCGAACCTCGATCCTGTGCTTTGGGGGCGTGAAACGCTACCACTAAGCCACCCTGCTGCTAACAAATCATCTAGAAAAACATTAAAAATGGCGGGAAATGTATTAATAATTATAATTTTCAACAATTATAAAATGAATTGCAAAATGTTAAGAATGACACTAAGGGAAAAATAATGTCATCAATAAAAAATTGCTGAAGAATAATTAACATATTTATTTAGATGAAACAGCTAAAAAATTCTAAAGATAAAAATTATTTTGTTTCTAATACTTGGCTATATTATGATTTTCAACTTTCACCGCAACAGGCAATGGAAGTGATGTTTTTGTTGTAGTCGGTACCATAGCTAGGCTAGCATTATGTGGTGCGCTGAAACTCTTTTCCAAATTAGCCATATTTAGGTGTGGAGTCCTACTTTCTTCAGCACACACATGCCATACCCGTTTATAGGGTAAGAAACGATTCACAACCCATTCTTACAAGGAAAGGACAAAGAAAGGATAGATAGAGAGAGCAAAAGTACATCCATCCCCAAACCGGGACTCAAACCCAGGACCTCTCTATCCTCAGTCAGGAACGCTGACCACTTGATAAGTTGACTCCGAAAGTAGGTCTTCGTAAATTAGAAACAGAGACCAAATATGAAATCCCCAGACTTGGCCACCAGCCCCATAGGGATCATTCCATATGGAGGACATTGCGACCACGACATATTTCAAGTCTCCCAGATGCCATTAATGAATACGATGGACCTTTGGTGGAGTTGGGATTCAACTCATTCCCTTCCGATAATGACGTTTTAACCAACCAAACCATCGAGGCACCATTACAAAAATTATCTTTTTGAAAAAAAATTATGAAAACTGAATTATCAATGCAATAATGGTAAAATTATGTTTTAGGGGTTAAATTTCGAAGCATGTTTGATAATTTGCTATTTGGTTATTTTTAATCTTTTTATTGTGATGATAGCTCAATGCTTATATTATATAATTGCGTTTCCTTAGAAATACATTCATTACATGTTGGTAAAACGATTAATTCTTATATTTATTCAAAAACCAAAACTGAATATGAAAGCTATACATTTAAATAGAAAAAAAATTAAAAAGCAAACAATTTAAGAAAGTGATCATAGTAATTTGTTTTTGTTAATAATTAAAACCAATTATAATAATTGTATGGTCATAATATAATAAAACAATTGTGAAATTTTGATAGATTTCATAAATATGCAAATTTTTAAAACATTTAGCACAAGATTTGTTTGGATTTTAAAATCATATGCTAATTACATGATTAAAATTAAATCTGAAATTTATAAATTTTGGAAAATTTAATTCTATCTATAAATTTACTGTAGAAATATATTTTACTCTATTAACGATACAAATTAATACCTTCAAACCATACACCCATATTGTATATCAATGTAAGAAATGGAATAACCTTGAAATACTATTCTGCTATACGGTGTCGAAGTTTTAAAATTAAATAATAATTTATCATATAAGTAACATATTAATATATTAATCTCCTCATATTGAAAATTAATAAAACACTTCATTTTATTTTTTGAATTTATTATTATAATGTCATTTTTTTTTATTCTTTGATTCAGTAACTAAATTTTGAAACATCATTTGTATTAATTTATCTTAGATATCCTTGAATAAATTTTTACTCAAAATTTTAGTTAACATCATGTATTTTTAATTTTCTAAACTATTATTCATTTTTTAGTTGTTTTTTGTTTGTTTATTTTAATTCCTGTTACTAACCACGTCTTTCTCCCGAAAAATATTTCTTTAAAAGTTGAATTTTGTGAACCAAAGAAAAAGTTTTTTTTTAAAAAAAAAAAAGACTGAAATCTGAGCTATTTGAATTTCAATAATATATGTATGGAAAATATACTGATCCAAAAGTTTCAATAGTAAGTGAAGAGAGGATACCAACATTTCTTACAAATAATTCCTTAATTAAATCAAATGATCTTCTATGTCATGTAGTGGTGTACAATGAATATTATCAACAATACCAATATTATTTATTATCTATAAAGTATTTTGAAAGAAATACGGTTGTTAATACTGCTTCATAAATAGTAATATATTATAAAATATCAATTTTTTTATGTATTAGATCAAATGTGCATGATTTTTACAATAACTTGTTTATACATTTATGCATAATGTAAAAATTATTCGATTTCATTATTCACGGAATCAATGATTATTTAAATCATTTTAAGCTAATATCCAAAAATTATTGGAATATTACAAATATTAAAGCTTGTAAGTTATGAGCAAAATATAATATTGGCAAGACATTAATTACACTTTTAAAATAATTACACTAATTATGCAATAAACATACCTCACGCTATAGTATACAACTCAGCATAAACGAACAATATTATGTCAATTATTATGAGACACACAAAATTTATTGTTACAGAGAAATAATGGAAAAATCGCTCCACACATTGAGATAAATTTACTGAATTTAATAACCTTTGTAAGAAGTTTTTAAATGAACATTAAAAAAAATTTTGAGATAAAAGGATAAAACGTTTTCCCTCAATCACCTTTAAAATCAATTTTTTACTTCTTCATCTGTCTACTGCTGTCCAAATATTCCTCTCCAAAACAATGATCGAAGTGGGACACCACTTGTCAGGTCTTGAGAAAGCTCCGCTGTCTCCCGCTCCCGATTAAAGCTCCAATCCGACACTTTTCCCTATCCAATTTCACTCCGGGTAGGGTAGCACAGCAATCCGATATTTCTATACTTTACCCCCAAAGGGTTGCAGAAAACTGGAGAGGTGAATGGAAGCTGTCAAAAATACTGACAAACTGCGAAGAAGGAACTTTTTTTTCCCACCGACATGTGACACAGCCGCTAAATGTTGCACAACTCTAAGCCAGTCAGACGAAAGCCGCAAAGAAAGCATAAAAAAAATAAATAAAGATGCCTTGAGAAGAAAATTGACTAAAAGTCAGTGAAAAGTCCGAAAAGTTTTACTTAAATTTCTCTCTTAGGTAAACAGTAAGTTAACAAAAGAATTTGCATTGCCTCCTTATAAGACTAATGTCTTATTCAGCCAAAGATATCATGAGCACATCGATTGCAAGACGAAAAGATGGATTTTGGTATCTCAAAATTTGTTGAAATTGTCAAGAGTTGTGTGTCAAGACTAGTTGTGGTAAAAAGTAACTGCGGTTGCTTTTACTGAAATAAAACATGTTCTTAAATAATATCTTAGGATAGTCATAAGAAATTACTTTAAGAACATGACATTTCGATTCCTAAGTATATGTTAAGATGTAGTTAGTCAAGTTTATTTCTTTTGTTTAAAGTTATCGTAATCAGAAAGTTGTCTTATAAAAATATTTGACTTCAAATCTTAGTAAACATGTGTGTATGCACATTTAAATATTTTCCAATATTGTTCGTATTTACTTAAGAAAGATACCAGTACATACTATCGTCTATACGTACCATTGCGACTTTACGCATTATATGCACATATTACTATGACAAAATTAATAAAATTTCGCCCATAAATTATATCTGATTTAAATATATTAAGCAATCAAGAATTCATATTATCTTAATATTTTATTATTTGCATTAACAAGAATTTTTATATTTAGAATAGCACTTAATGTATCAGTGAAATAATTCTAATTTTTTCTAAAGAGCAGTATAGTCTCGAAATTCATTCTAAATTTATGTACCATTTTAAAATTCATTCCTGAATTATCTAAAAAATTTTTTAAAAAATTTATTAAAAAGCATTAATACTTAAACTGCAATATTAAAAATTTAATTAAAAAATATTTAACTTTTTTAAATAACCATTTAGATTGTAAACATTTTTTTTTACCTCCAAGACTCTCCAACAGATTATTTTTTACTGAAGTATGAAACGTAATCTACTAAAGAAAGACGCTCTACCTCAAAAGATTTTTGAATTTACATAAGCTTTGAAAATAAATTAAAGTTGAATTTACAATTCAAGAACGGATTCAATCCCTTGAAATTTGAAAGAAATATAATTTATTTTATACCTCTTAAAAACAAAAATATTCTTTTAAAATTTTTTTCATTCGGGAAAATAAAAACGAAACTCTCTTCCTTAACCGTAACTGAGAATGACAACACAAAGTAAAGTAAAAAAGACTGATAGAGACAAAGATGGAAGGAAACTCTCTTAGGAAAACTGTAAATCAAGTTTCTCCTTCATAGCAATCACACTGCAGTGAATTTCATTTTAAGGATCACGAGATATGGAATGTGATGAAGAAATATTTTCTCGTCTAAAGTTCAAGGTCATCGGGGGCTCATCTAGATGAGGAAATAATGGTAACATGTCTGCAAGAATAATCTATCTGTCCTATAAATCTGATGAATTTTGATTCATACCCCAGATTGTACGCACTAATAAAAAGTTCCAGATTACCCCTTAAAAGGAGATAAAGGAACAAAATATTTTTGAGGACAAAATTCTGATGAAAAGCAACAGTTACAGGTTGAATTGCTACTTATTCAACATATTAGGTACACCTTGTTATATATAACTTTATTCAACATTTTTTAATTTGAAAATTTTCCATATTTTAAGTTAATTATATAAAAGTGTCTTGTTATCTTAAAATGAAATGTTATAGCAACATTAAATGTAAAATTTAATAAAAATGGTGTGTACAAAAAGTGCATTTATATAAGTCATAATTATTTAAGTTCTAACTTCTAAGTTATGATCAAATGTATTTCCCATTTATAAAATTATTTATGTATGGTATACGTTGTTGTTGTCGTGTGTCAGCTAGTCTGGCATTATAGGATGCTCCATTTTCCCAGCTGAACCATATTTTGGTGTCGAGTTCGACTTTCCCACTATGCACATGCCATAGGGACCCATTTACAGGGTAGACAACCATTCACAACACGTTCATATAATGAAAGGACAAAGACAGGATAGATAGAGAGAGAGATACAAATTGCATCTGAACCGGGATTTGAACCCAGGACCTCCCTATCCGCAATCCAGCATATATATATATATATAGCATTAAATTCTAAATTTATTAATTAAAAATCAAAATTTCTTTAATTACATTTTTATAATATTTTTATTTATATAAATAATAAAAAAATTAATTAAAAGAACAAACACAAAAATAAAATAGATGTAAAAAGAAGAAAAAAATAGATAAAAAAAATAAGAAAAGTTTTTAATCTATAAAACAAAACATTGAAACTGCTTAAGAAATTTAAAATAAGAAAAGTGTTTATGAAAGTCCTTGTTATCAAAAATTAGCTATTAATTTATAAATATATTTAGTGATATTTTATACTGCCTTCAAAATTTTGGTTGTTTTCGTCATGCTATTTTTAGTAGTTGATTTGGTTTTTCAATTTTTTCAGGGCAGAAATGGAAGTATTGATTAAAATAGAATCTATTTAGCATATATATAAAATTCTGATGCAAATCAAATACTAAACTGTTATAACTATTTTCACTGAAATTTCTATCACATACTTAGTTGCAATTAAAATAATTTTTTTTAACTTTCACAACATCTAGTACAAATCCTGACGAAAATTTAACGTTGTATTCTGAAAATCTTGATTATAAGGAGGAAATAAACTTTGCATAAAAGCAACCACGAACATTTAAATATGCAATTAAACAGAATACATTTACAATAATAGAAAATATTGTTTGTGATATTTCAAATTTTCTTGCCTCTTTTTTTAAATAACATTTTGCTTCACGAAATTTGATTATAAATCATAATTATCACACATTTTGACCGGTTATACGTTATAGCATATCCAAATAATGCATGAAGAATTCACAAAGAGATTTTCCATAAAATTTTATGTATTTAATTCATGCATAGGATACATGTAATTTTGTATCAAAATACTAAATTACATAATGTCATTAATGTTCTATAATAACTTATCGACACGTTTAATACTTCATAAATTACGCATATAAATAATTTGCTTTCATTCAAAATTTTAATTTTATTTTTATTTGATTTGAGTCCTATCTGAAATTTTATAATTATTTTTTAACAAGCATATTTAATTCTTGAATTTTTGTTTATATTAACATTTCAAAACTTTAATTTTTTTTATATTCTATAATTCAAATTATGTTTTGTTGCACTCTTTTATTTTTTTTTGTTTTATATATCTTATATTTTTACTATTTTTTAAGTATATATACTTATATTTACATTATATATACATACATATATATATATATATATATATACTTCATATTTATATTATATACATCTTATATCTTTTATATTTACTATTTTTTCAAAGTATGTTATCTTTTATTACTAAAAAAAGGTAGACTTGACTTTAAAATGAATTTCATAATTGTATGTACTTTTAATAACTAATCGAATTGATGTTCACATCAACAAAAAAAGTAACTCACCTTGAGGTCACGCATAAGCTTCACGATTCACCTTACAAAGCAGATGTTCCTACACTTATAATCACTTAAAAACTAAAAATATCCACCAAAGAAAAACCAATCGTGAGACATGAAACATACAAGTTAACTGGAAAATCATGTTCTATTTACGCAAACTTAAAAAATGAAAGTTTTTCTAAGGCTTGTGTTAGTAAAAAAGATCAAAGATCAAATACTACATTTTCTTCCTTCGTTAAGATTGCTACCTAGTTTGTTTTGTTTTATTTATTTATTTAATCATTTATTTATTTCTAAAGAAATATAAAAAATGCACATTAAAGTAAAAATACTCCTTAAATATTTGTTATTGCATAAGTTAATTTAACTTTTTCCAGTTTCTTAAATTCTTTTTTTACACTAATTAATTTTAGAAACTTTAGAGAAAAGGAATAAATTCTATTAACAAGAAAATCAATGACAATATCAAATGTTTTCATCGCAAAAAATATGTAAAATTTAATAATTTTATTAATGAATATATTATTATTATTTTAGTGTAATAATTTAATTTTGTTTACTTTTTATTAATTTATATTTAAAAAATCATTTTTATTATTTTAAAAATAAATTTTAATATTCGTCAATCTTTAGGACGAATAAGATACAATATTTTTCTATAAGAAATTTTTAATTACTAAAAAATTTTAAAAATACATTAAAATGTGAATAATTTAAGTATTTTTTTACAAAAAACTTTTATAATTATTTTCCAACGTTCTCCTTGCAAAAAATGTTAGATTTTTTTCTATATCTAGAAGTTTTTCTATCAGTATAAAATCAATTCGTTCTATTTTGCTTGTATATAATTTAATTTCTTTGTATTATATTTTTCTGTCTTTAATATATTTCAAAGATTTTTATTTCATAAATTTCATGTATTGTAATTAAAATATATCATTTATTTAAATATTTATTATTATTTTAATTACTTATAAATGTATACAAGAAACTATATGTTTAAGTCCACTCATATAACTATTATATTAATAGTTACTTATATTTCTCATTGTGTAATCCAAGGCGAATAATTATGCAATCAATACACGTAAAAATATTAATGCAACAAAGGATACGTTTTATTTTATACCCCATAATAAAAGTACAAAGTTTATTTATTTTATCAAAAATATAATTTTGAATATAATATTCAAATACTAATATAGTTAATTTAAATAAAAATAATATTAATTTTTGTAAAGATATTTCAAATAAATTAAAATTCAAAAAACATTTTTTTTCAAAAAAAATTAAAAAATCATTAAATTATTTCTTTAAAAAATACAATAAAGATAGTATGTCTGTATTTTAATTATTCATATATTGTTAAATCTTAATATGGTTACCATTGGAAAAATTATTTATGAAAGAAAACATGAAAATGCTATAATATTATAAGTTTATATTTATATACCTCATAAAATACCTTTTTCGGCATTTTTTATTTCAGTTTATTTCATTATTTCCGAAAGTCTAGAACTATTTTTAAATAAGATTTAAGTCCGTAAATATAATACCTTTAGAATTTTAGCGTTTGTATCAGTTTCAAAATTACATAATAGTTCCAAATATAATGATATGAAAAATGATAAATTTATAATAATAATTAATTAATTCAAATAAAATTTTCAATGCATTTGCCCGTTGCATTAACTTTAATGAATCATTAGATTGGATTCATTAAAAAAAAGATCAGACTAGTCATTAAAAGAGACTAGAACATATTACGTTAAGCCTAACATGGCGGTCTTTCAATTCTTTTACTCCTTGGGATACCAACTTAATTTAGAGGTTTCGAATACCGTACGAAGGAGGATTCAAAGTAACTGAATTTAATAAACTAAATATTGTGAATGACAGTTAAATAATTTTAAAATAATTATTTAAGAAATTTAACTTTACAGCCATAAACTACAATTTGAAATTTTTTTCATTAAAAATCCTAGAACGAATACTCTTTTTTCCTCTCGTTCTATTATTTATAATAAATAACTTTCTTCTCTAATCAGTTCACTTCAATTTTCTATCAAAACATTTTTACTTATTAGGTTATACATTCTTTTTTATAAAATAATTGATTGTGAAAATCTTTCATCCTATAAATTTATTTATTTCTTATCTATATTTTTATTCAGGTAAATCTAGAATATTTCGAAACAAGATTTTTTTATGGAAGTGAATGGAATTATTTCTTGTTTAAGTACTTTTTCTTCTGATTTATAAGACTTGCTTACTCCATTCATTTCCCATACCGTTATGAACAAATGAAACATTTATTTATAAACTAAATAAAGAAATAATTATATATTTAACTTTAGTTTCTCATGCCTTAGGATTTCATTTTAGGAATACGTTTAATGGAGAAAAATGTAACAAAACAAATGTACCATATATTTTTAAGCTATTAATAAATTGCATAGTTTACAATAAAAATAAATAATTAAGTTTATTATAATAAAACTGTTTTAAAAAGATCAAATTTATTTTGCTGCAGATATAGTACGTGAATCCCAACAAATGTTACATTTATTTTGATAGCCAATGTAACTAACAAATATACAAATTTTGACATCGCTTTTGTAATCTTTGTGACACTTACTTTATAAAGTTAACAGTTTTTACGATCAGCTGAATGTGCATAACATGATTTTAATTTAAAGTGTATATGAGACACACATTTTATCCTGTTTATGTGAGTAATCAAAAATATAAAATCAATCTGAAAACTTAAGCCATATAAGAAGCTAAATATAGTTAGCAATCCTAATCAATGATTATAACTTTCTTTAATAGCTTTTAAATTGATGCATATACATTACATTTCTAATATTTCATGATAAAAATATTTATTAATAAATATCGATATAATTTTGTATTAAATACACATTCATTTATATGCAATTTTGCAAAACTCTATATCAATTCTTTGTGTATGAAAATATTTATCACATTATGTCATTTGAGAATATCAAAATGAAATTTCAATCTGATTTAAAACTATAAATCTAGAATTACATATATTATTATCATGAATCTAGATTGAGAGATATGATTATTATGAATCTAGATTGATTTACATGATTACTATGAATCTAGATTGACGCATATAATTATTTTGAATCTAGAGAACTAGAAATATGAATTTAGATTGATGTACCAAATAGAAAAATTTTAAATAAAATTTATCTCGTAATTAATTTTTAAAATTAAAATTTTAATAATAATATTATTAATTTTAAATAAAGATAGTCAAAAAATTAATGGAGATATTATTGCAAGAACAGTTCACTAAAGTATATTCCCTATTTTGGAACGAATTTTAATAATAATAATAAATAATTTCTTTTATATGTAATTTTTAAATTTAGCAAAATAACAAATTATTTTATTATATATTTATGAGACCAAAAACCATTTTCATTTATAAAATTTATTCTAAAATTTCCTATTTTGCATGTAACCTATAACATTCTAATTAAAACTTGGTTTATTTTTGCTCTATAAATTGTGTTATTGTTTTAAACCAATAAAAAAAATTTTAAATACATAACATTTTGCATATAAAAAACAGTTTGAGAATAAACTTTCAAAAATATTCAAGAAATATTTGAGATATAATTAAAAATATATAATATATTCATCAAAATTAAATGCTGTTTATTCATAATTTAAATTGATGTAATCAATGCATTTGAAAAAAAATGCTTACTAATAAAACTATCAAGGGTAATTTGAATTTTATTTCCTTTGTATTCTAACATTGAAATCTGAACTAAATATTTTTATGTAATATAAATTTGAATTTTTGTTAAATAATTATTAATGCTATTAAAATAATACCGGATAACTTGATATGTTAAAATAGACATAGTTTATTTTCAAAATAAAACAAACTATTTCGGAACACAATGCCGAAAATTAAATTTTTAAAAAAAAGTGGAAAGTATCTCGAATATGTGAATCTATTTTTTTTTATTCACAAAGTTTTATTTTCCACTAATCACTAAATTACAAATTCTTTTGGCAAAATCATTGTTCATAGTCGCTGTAAATGATCAGAGTTATCAAATTTAATTTATAATTTAAATTCGTGAAGGTCTTAAAAGTTGAAATAATAATATACTTAAAATTTAATAAGTTACTTAAAAGGCAGCTCCATTTCTAAATTAAATTCCTCAACAATTCATTTCTCTGACTAAATGATTTTATTTCAATATTTTTTCTAAAATTTCAATAAATTTTAATAAAATTTTGAGTGAATAGTAAAGTACATAAAAAATCAAATCTAGAACATTTCCTAATCATAAAATATTTTGCAAGATTTTTTATATATGTGAAATAAATTTCATCGAAATATGATGCTATGTTATTTAAATATGTAGATAAATATTTAGGTTTTTAATTCTATTTCACTGATAAATTCACAAAAAAGTAATAATTGTCATAGGTTAATGCTTAACTCATAAGAAAATAAAGATCGCATGTGTGAGACTATAAATCAAATTCACCAACATTAGAATAATACAGTGAAATAAGTTCAAATTAAATTAAACATAAAAATTGTTTCATTAAGCAAATAGATACTTTATAAATTAAAATGATGCAATCCATCCCCTGCTTCACTATTCAAGCTGGAACAAATATGAAATGAGAATGTTGATAAGATGTAAAAAAATTGCTTATATATTAATATTTGAGCAGATATTATGATAATTGTATAAGTCACATCATACTATAAAGCAACTTATAATTTTGAATAGCATATTAGTGATAGAAAAATATCACTTTATTGTATTATATAAACATTATAATAAATATAAATTTATTAAATAATAGTACAGATTATTACAAAAATACATTAATACATACCCTATATATAACTAATGTTAATATATATATATATATATATATATATACATATATATATATATATATATATACATATATATATATATATATATATATATAAGATAAAATATGAAAAATATGAAATTGGAAAAACAGTGAAATATAAATAAAATAAAACATGAAAAATATGGAAAAGCACTGAAATATATGAAACAGATGAAAAGAAAGAATAATACATAGGGCCACGTCTTCATCAGGAGGGAGATGGCCAGCTATGCTAAAAAGAAAGAACACTCTTTTCTGACATGCTCAGAAGAAGGACAAATGTCTAAAGATCTTCAAGCAATTCCCCAAAGAGTGTTCGTATTCAAAGAACCTGGGTTAAAACATTTGAATAAATATAAATGCAGAAAATTAGAAATACCTATAAATTAAACACAAATGCAATTAGAGATACTCATATAAATGAAACATACATACAGTAAAAATTTAAATACATAAAGCCAAAGTCAGCAAATAAGATGGGATTTATACATGAAAATAGTATGAAAGTTGCCAAAAGTAATTTTAAAATTATAGTAAAGAAGTGTTGCCAGTTGTAATTAGATTAAATTTAAAATATACATATATATATATATATATATATATATATATATATATATATATATATATATACAATATATATATCATAAAATATTTTATACATTTTGAAAATAGTTTCACCAAATAATAAAATAATTATAGTTTTTTAATTTCTCCCAAAAAACATATATAAGTGTATAAATATATATAAGTATAAAAAATGACATATATATATATATATATATATATATATATATATATATATTACTGCACAGAAATAAACATAAACAATACAAATTTTTACAAATTTTACAATTCTTTAAAAGTAAACAAGATAAAAATGAAAAAAGAGAGCTATCATATAAAAAATATTTTAATAATACTAAAAACAGAGTAGTCTTATTTTCATTCACTGAAAACATTTTCATTTTGTATGCTTCCTTTATATTTTGCAACCATTACTATGTTGCCGCTTTTATAACATGCAAGCTTATTTAAATAGAAAGATATTTTGATTATGTTTTTACTTCGTCGGCAGGGAGTTTTTCTTCGCAGGGTTCAAAGGAATTTTAATAAAAATATTTTTAATATGAGAAAGAGGAAATAATCAGTTTGATGGAAGGTTCTCTGCAAACAAATCTTCTTAAATGATATAGAATAGAAGATTATCCAGATTAATTTAAAATTAATCTGATCATACAATACGATTTTTGGTAGATAAATAAAATCACGTTTTCCTTTTAAGTAATAATTTTCAATTTTGATTCATAATTGAATTGATTTTTCTATTCAATAATAAATATAAAGTTTATTTATTAATCTGCATATATTCAGTAAGAAATTAAAAAAAC
>CM057821.1:58277109-58474609 GCA_030067965.1 Latrodectus elegans | reverse complement strand
CTGTACATTATGCTATAATATTGTAATATTCCAAACAATATTATTTATTGAAGAAAATATAATTTTAGCATATTTTAGTTTTTACGATCATATTCTAGTCATAGACTAAAATCTGTGCATAATATTACCAAAATGTCAGTGAAAAGACTAAATATTTACATATCTACTTTTTAGTAAATTATATTGTGATTTTTAAAGTAGAAGCATTTATTGTTTGAAATAGAAAATGTTATGCAATATGTGTGAGATATGAAAAAATATAATTCTCGCTAAAAAAAAAGGTCTAAAAATGTTGAAATCAGATTTTCAAATCACCATCAATGACGAATATTTTTTTCTTAATGGGCCGTCTACTGAAATGGTATTTTAGTGCATTAATGAGAAAAACAATAAGTATTTTCTTGGGTGCTAAAAGTAACATTTCCAGGTTTCTAGTAACCATGGAAGCAGTACTCTCAATTTTATGTTCTTATTTTATACCAAGCATATAAAAATTATTTCCATTTACAAAATAAATTTAAATTTTTGTAAAACCATAAGTAATATAATTGCATAAAAATAGCAATTAGTGAGTAGAAATGTCATATAAGATTACTGTACTTAATTTCATAAATTACTGTAATTTTATAATGTAAAGAATCCAGAATTGATTTGAAATCCAAAATCAAAGTTTGAAATAGTGCACTCAACAAAACTTTTCAGAAAAGATAATCAACTGAATTGGCTATCTACCACTAATGCTTTGGTTTTTATGATAATCCTGAAACGTTAAACAGGGCTGCATGTAATTTTGTTTTTGAATAATTGCGCAAAAAATACATCAAGTAATAATAAGTAACATTTGTTTGTTCTGCAAAATATTTTTGTAACGCATGTTTACTGATTGTTCAAATTAAATTTATTATTTATATAAATTTAAGAGCAATAACTGAAAATGTTTTCGCACAAAAAGAGAGAGATTAACCGAAAACAATAAATTATAAATAATTACAATCATGATAACTAAAGTGTTATAAATAATAAACTATAAATAATAATTTTAACGTTTGAGTTCAAATACATTTTTAATCAAATTTAACTAAGGAAATTTAAAGTACAAACATGATAATAGTAAAATAAGTAAAGATGTTACAGTTCATATAAATGATATACTAAATATATTTTCTTTAAAAAGTATATTAATATTTTTAATAAATATATGAGCAACTTATTGTGCTTACAGAAAAAATTAATGAATCTTCGTATATTATATATTCAATGCTATTTTTATGTAAAATTTTTTGTCTAAATAAAATACATTTGAAAGAAAATAAAAACAAAAGAAAAAGTAATTCACTACAAACACTTTTTAAAAAAAACAATTTTAAAGCAATGCATATTATATTTAAAAGATATCATTGAGAAAAATATACTAATATTGGTGATATCAATTACTTGCGATGAAATTTCACATATAAAATAAAATGTGCGTTACAAAGTATGTCAGTCAGATATTTTCATTATTTCTTTTATTTTACTTAAGATAACAATTATTTGTAATTATAAAATTGCTTTTTTTCTTTTGTCGTATAGAAACAATTCAATCTCTTTGTTATTATCAAAAACTTGAAAATTCAAGAAATTATTGCGTTTTTGTTAATTTTTATCCTCAAACCAAATAATATTTTTAAACTTATCTTTAAAATAATCTTTAAAAATTAAAGATTTTTGGTTAAGTTTGCAATGTTCGAAGCTCGGTAATTATGAATGATCTTGATAATTTATTAAAACAGACGATCTTTTGAAATCATCCTTTTCTTTAAGATGAAGGAAATATTATTTAATGAATAAAAAAACTTTCTGCTTGAGCAAATCCAAAGTAAGACAGAAAGAAAACAGTGACATAAATCTCATATTCTTTAACTATTGTTAGTTTGTAGTGAAATACAAGACATTTTATTTTAACTTACTTTTCTTTTTAAAATTCTAATATGAGAGTCAAAAATTCTTTTCAGAATTAAGGACCATAAATATTTTGCGTTAACACACTTATAAAAAAGAAGAAAAAGGAGAAATTAAAAATATATATAACTAAATATTTCAATATAAGTTTTAGTCGTCTTGGTTAACTCAAAATTTTATATACTTACTTTTGAAAACATTAAATGATAAAAAAGTTTTGCATTAAAATAATTTTATTATAATTCCCATTCTTAAGAGTTTTTATTTATCACATTTAAAATAAATAAATAACCTATTGTATTAAGCGCTTCTACATAAAATTATCATCGTTAATAAAAATGCCTAGTTTTAATAAAAGTGTTCATAGTATCTTAAATAAATCATAAAAATCTTAAAATCTTCCCACTAGTATTTTTCAATTAAATTTATAGTAAAAATTTAAATTTTATTTAAAAATATGCAATTATTTTAATATGAAAATAGACAAATTGTACTACGCATAATTTGTTCTATCATTAAAATTAGAGAAAAAAATTTCATCAGATATTATTTATTAATGAATAAGTTAATCAATTTAATTATTTTTTTATTTACAGCTATAAATGATTTTCGAATAGAAATAAATATATTAATTATTTCAACCACATATCTATTTTAACTCTAAATTTTAATCTTAATATTGTTATTTGAGACTTATAAATAATTGTTTCATTTCAGATTTTAAAAAAATACAAAAATACTTAATATTATTTTAATGATAAGCAATTTTAGTTCTTATTTATTATAAAAAATACATATTTCTAAAATCATTAAGATTGTATTTAAACCTAAAATAACTATCGCTTAATAGAAATCAGCATTAAAAAATAAAAATATTTTTTCATTTTTCTTTTGATTTTATTTAAGAATATTTTTACAACACGGGAAAAATTCTAATTTTCATTATTTTATAAGAGAAACAGATTTAAAGCAAATTGAAACTTTTATTACAATTTGGATTTTTGTTTATTAATGACAAAACATGTTTAATACATGTGCGCAGTTTGGAAAGTAAGATCTAAGTTTCAATAAATGGTATATTGTAAATAATTTTTAGGTGATCATTTATACAGTAAATAATTCGTGAAATAAATATATGATTAAATACATTTTTCCCTTCAAACCTCGAATTTAATTGAGCTCTTATGAAGAAAGTTAAAAAAATTACAGATTCATTAATGAAAAATCCAATTTTTATTAAAATTGTATTATTATTTTAAATACTTCAAATATTTCTTTTTAAAAAAAAATTTGAAATGTTTCATATACAATCGTTTAATAAGCAACTATTCATACTTTGATGCATTTATTCTAACTAATATGATGAATAAAGTATTTAGATTAATTGATATTTCATATTAATTAATCGAAATGTTTTATCATCGTAACGCAATGATCATAATAACTTAAGACTATATAACACTTAAATAATTTTCATATTAATATTCAAAGATGTTTATCAAAATAATTTAGGTATTTTATCTTTTTTTACAAATATTTTATCTTTAATAGGTTATATGTATAATCATTCAGGTTAAAAAGCGTAAATCTGGCAAAAAAAATTAATGATCACCATATTTTTTAATCGTTAACAATTCTAAGATTTTATAATATAAGTAAATACATATATATTTTAGACTTCTTATCTAATTTTTAAAAAATTTAATATTAATAAAGTTGTTTTAAATCTTTTCTCTCTCTCTCTCCTAATTCAATTTTAATTAAAAATTATTTCTCCAAATTTAAAAGCAATATTTTTTCTTTTTCTCGTTACCTTATAAAATGCGTAAAACTAACTTTATTCTTTTACTCTTAAGAACCCACTGACTAGTTTGAAAACACTTACAGTGTATTTAGTAGCATTTATTTTGCATAACTTTTATAATTAGTATATTTCATAAAGATAATATGTAGAGATTAGCATGTTTTCATACATTTTAAGTAATTAAATAATTCTCATGGTGTACAACAGTTAATTGAAATATTAAACATATATTAATATAACTAATGGTATTTGTAAAGAAGTAATTGGATATAATTTGTTATTATACAATAAATAGATAATATGATGAAAAAAATATTTGATCCGAGTTCCTTTAATAAATATTACTGATGTATTTACTTTCTATCTATTTAGGAATTTAGCTCAAAAATTAAGGTAAAGAAATTTTATTTTTTAAGTAAATTATTTTCCAAAGACATCATTATTAAATTTATTTAACAAAAATGATTCTTTGCTACAACTGAATAAAATCAATAAAAGAATATAAGAATTTTTACTTATTTAAATAAACTATTTACATATTTAATACATTATATATATTCATACATTATTAAAAAAGTTCTCTAATAGCCTTCCTTAACTTTAACTGCATTAGGGAAAAATAAATGATTTGAATAGTTTCTGATATGAATTAAACATAACTAAGAACTAATTAACTGGAATACACTTTATAATCCATGAAATCTTCAGAATAAAATATAATTTTTTTAGCAAACATTAAAGATGTAAAGATATTATATCTATTTAAAACAGTGATCTTAAAATTAGATTACGTCGAATTAGTCAAATTTGTAACATTTTACTAAAACTAAAGCTTTTTAAAACATAATTACATTTTTTTACTTCTTTACGAAAAAATTAATTGATTAAAAGTCGACAGATGGAGCTGAATTCTGAGACGAGTCACAATAATCAACGATCCGAATCGAGTTTCAGTTTCTCTTTTCATTCCAATAGATAATATAGGAGATTATTACATAGGAATTAATGATTAAAAAATGATAATTTAGAATACACTTTTAAATGAAGGGAGGTAACTAGATAAAATAACTTACCTTTGATGGTAGCCCAAAGACAAGCTAACAACGCCAGTAACTGGCATGTTTTCTTCAAAATCATCTCATCTAGGAGTAAACTTCTGACACCAACGTTTATACTTTAAATAAAAATACGGAATCCAATATATATTTATCAGGATTTTTATAAATTTCGCTTTTCTTCTACATTTATCCACAATATCGTCTGCGAATCAGATTTGCAGACGATTTATCTCTCACCATTTTCTGTAGTTTTGTTTCACGGCGAAACACGGCACTTTTTTTTCACCCTCCGCAGCGCTAGGCTCCAGAGGCCACACAGAGTTGGGAGCCTTCTCCTCTCTTCTTAGATAATGGTCTCTTCCTAAAACATCGTCGACTCTTTTTCCTAATCTTCCTCTTACATTGAAAATCCAGTATGGACGAAGATGGGCTCTCACAAACGTTCTGATGTCGAGCTGGTGGTCTTGGATCGACACTTGGCGATCGCCATCACTGCGTCGAACATCGGCGGTTTTCTCCTATTCCATTTGGTGAGAGGACACGGGCGCCCCGAACAGGTGTCGCACTCGCTAGCCCTGGCCGCAGTAGTGTTGATTCATATCAGTGAACCACTACCGCCATCTAGAGGAACAAATCAGCAGTTGTCATTGAGAAAAGGATTCATGTTTTGTGCGTTAAAATATGATATCATTCTTTTAACTGCAAAATTGTACAGCTGCTGAATTGTACAAAGCAAATATTCATCACTATTATCCTAAAATTTATTATAAATTTTAATACAAAATAGCTTATGCGATGTGAAATTTGAGCAGTGTTAAAAATTATATTTTGAGATACAAAAAAATTATTTTAATATAAAATTTTAAGCAATTTTCAAATATCAACTTTGTTATTTCATTTTCGCAGATAAACTTCAAAATTAAGTACAAAACTGATTTTGGAAAAAAGAATTATGTTTGATTAGAAAATTTATGGCAGGAAAAATTTTTACTTTGCCATTAATCACAAGTTATTTTATCCAAAATCTGCAATTTAATTATACGATTATTAATATATTTAATTTGTTAATATAATATACATTATTATTAATAATAATACATCTTGCTTAGTTGCCCTTTCCTCAATAATTAAAATATACATAAAATTAAACTCTATTTTATTTTATCACTTATTTTTATCATTTTATGACAATTCGTATAAAATAATATTTAATAATAATAATAATCTAGCGATCAGCTTTAGTGAATTTACAAAAGAGTTTTAAAGTTAAAGACATCATATATTTAATATAATAAATTTAATATGTTAAAATATATTAGGTACCTTATATTATAACTTAAGTATGTAAAAACTTAATATAGAAACATTTACTTAAATATATTTCTATTAATACTACCAAAGTGTATAAAATAAAAAGAAAATAGGATTGTTTCCAAACTTTGATCACTGAAGGAATAATTTTCTCTTTAACTATTAGTAAATTTAATTATTTGCACTAAAAAAAATAAAAAATAAATAATTGTCAAATGATTCTTGTAAAAAAAATATACAAGTTTCTAAAATTTTACTTTTTTTAAATGAAAAAAAATTTTAATTATTAAAGTAATTCTGAAAATACAATTATATAATTTCATATCTTATAAGCAAAAATTCAGATTTATACAGATACAGTTCATCGAAAACAGAATAGATTAAAAGTAATTCTAGAATCGATTAATCACACATAAACGAAAAAAAAGTATACATTTTTTTAAGTTATCAGTGAAATTTTTTTAAAAAGTTAGGTTTTTCTAACAAAAATAAACTTTATACCCATTTAAAAATGTATGTATATATTCATATACAAAAGAGTTTTCTTACAAGTCTTAAAAAAGAAGAAAACTAAGTGAAAGAAAAAAATAAGAAGGCTTAGGTATTTCATTGAAGGTGGGATTTAAGCACCTACAAAAAGTTGGAAAAAATATAGTAGGGTTTTAAAAAAACACCCACAAATAGAAAATATGTAAATGTGTGGAAGAAGTGTCAACTTCTCGAAGCAAAATTTAAAAGAGTATTAACAGTAAAAAGTGTAAAAATTAAAAAAAATTCTTGTTTTCTTTTGTAAATTAATCTATAAAACTTAAAAAGATTACAAATACTAACAAAATTCCCAGTATTGAAAAGTAGACAAAAGTTAATTCCTAAGAAAAGATTATGTAAGAAAAAAGTATTTTTTTAAACATTTCTTGAAAGAAATACTAAAGTTTTATATTCGGTGAAGTATTATAATGGAATGCATCAGTCAAAAGTTAATCAGTCTTTGCATCAGTCTAAATAACAATATCAACAAATGGTGATTGCTTTCACATTATTACTTTTAAAAGAGAAAATAAAAAAAAATTTCCAATAAATAATTGACTTATAATTTTATTGTTAATATAAAATAACTGAAATACATTCTTACCTACCATATTAAAAAAAATATTATTTTAACTGTCAAATTTTCTTTATATTTGAAAAAGGAAGTATACTATTATTTACTTCAGTTCAGTTAAAAAAATAAGCTTTATATATAAATTTTCAAATATAAAATGTCTTCCTTTTTATCCTAAACCAATTGATATATTAAAATACTCTGCGGGGAAAATTAGAAGGACAGTATTTTTCAAATTAAATAACTCTGAATTTTTACAAAATAATTTTATTACAATCCTTATAAAAATTTATTTACACTCATACTACATCTCTAACATGAAATAAAAAAATTACTTGCTTATTACAATTAAAAATAAGTTTCGATCACAACATACTGTGTGAAAAAATAGTAGAAGGAAGTTGAAGGAAGTAGAAGGACATAATATTAATATTCTAAGTATTAAATGCAAAAGTCGTGTTAATAAGAAATTTTTCTGATATTTACTTTAATTACATCAAAGACTCTATTTGCCATTGAATCATATGTCTTGAATTTTGATTTGACAAAAATTATCCGAAACACAATTCAAAGCTTCTAGTAGTTGGATAAAAGATTCATACAGCTTGCCTCCACCACGGCGAAAAGTTACTGACTATATATTTTTGATAATATTGAGGTTTGGACTTTTAGCAGGGTACGGCAAAGCTCGATCATTATTTGTTTCAAACAACGCTATTGATAGTGTGAATTGATGTTCCACGTTGATGAAGTATCCAACGAACATCATTTGCTTCAAACAACGACATTGGTAGTGTGAATTGATGTTCCACGTTGATGAAGTATCCAACGAACATCATTTGTTTCAAACAACGTCATTGGTAGTGTGAATTGATGTTCCACGTTGATAAAGTATCCAACGAACATCATTTGTTTCAAACAACGTCATTGGTAGTGTGAATTGATGTTCCACGTTGATGAAGTATCCAACGAATATCATTTGTTTCAAACAATGTCATTGGTAGTGTGAATTGATGTTTCATGTTGATGAAGTATGCAACTTTCTCAGTCTAGCTTAGCGCCCTAGGGAAGAAGCACTGAATTAAAAATTTGAATGTAATCTGAATGCTTCTGTCTTACATCCAGAAACACTAGATAGGTCTTTCCAACATACCCAACAACTATCCAAACTATTAAACTGCTTTCTCCTATATCTCTGGTAGAATAAGTTTATTCTTGTGTACTCAGACAATGCCAATAATGTTAATAACAAGGTGGACCATTTAAGATGCATTTTTTTTTCAAAAGAAAAAACATATGAATTCCATTCGTAGTTCCAAGTCAAGTGTTCTTTGTCTCACAATAGCCGGTGCTCAATGTGCCTTTCGTTCCATTTAAAATGGTGCTTTCTTTTCTTGAATATAAAATTATCCTGTCTTTCTTGTAAAGTGTTCTTCTGGTTGTATGCGTGATTTCAGACGGCTCTTATGCTTTTCCAATGTTTATACGAGTTTTTTTTTTTTTTTTAAAGATTTTTTTTGATCACGTAGTGTCAATTTTTTATGCCTGTGATTTCCTTGGACTCTTTGGATTTTTCAAGAAGCTAGGAACAGCGTTTGGACTGATGAGCAGCTGCTTTACAATTTCTCTTACCCCTTTGCCCACATCTTTACATGACACAATTTATGACCCTTTTGAAATCCATTTAAAATTTTTCCCCTAGGCAATTTAACTATACAAAAATTGAGGATTATTTTTCAACAAAATATATCTTTTGAAAGAAATAAAATTTAAAAGAACGCTGTTTTCAACATATTAAACTTCCACAGATTCCAAAATGTCCTTCTACTTTTATCACAGACTTAAAATCTCTCCGTTAGTACTATTTTATAACATTTTCTTAAAGGTAGATAAAACTTATTCATTGAAAATAAATAAAAGAAAAAAAATTAATGATTTTAGCCAGCAGAAAATTGTTTCACTAATATTTCAAAGTTCATTCTATCCTTCTTTCCGAATAATTGTTTCAATAGCCTAAACACATGAACTATCCAGTTCAATAATTTGCTTTTAATTTCATATAAATATTTCTTGTTGAATAAAAACCTTATTTTAATCATAATTTATTCAAATTTATATTTAAAAAATACTAACTAAATTATGTGCAATATTATAAAAATATACATTTGATTTTTGCCAAAACTCAATAAATATGATAATCTTATAAATTTTAAGCACTTTTATAAATATTCTTATAGCGTTATATTTATGAAAATTATTGTGCCAGAATTGATTGTTATTACAACCACTGCTGCTCAAAACATGCTAACGTTCAAAGAAAATGACCACTAAAATCTACATAAATTTAGTATGAATTTATTGAAAGTTTATTATACAATGTGGAAACGGTATAAATCACTGCTGGTTTTAATTTTTTTTAATAATAGAAAAAATTTTATATTATGAAGTGAAGGAGTTCTTATACTTAAAATAATTATATCATTTGAGTAATATTAATTTTTTAAATAGTCGCCGTATGCTTTTAATTTACAAATAATTATATGTAAATTATAATTCTGAGTACCTTTGCTATTTTTGAATTAGATTTATTTGAAAATTTAAATTTAAGGAATTTTTAATTTCTTTAATTCTCTGATGATTTTTTTTTTTTTTTTTTTTTTTTTTTTTTCAGAACTACATGAAAAGTACTATTTTGTTGGAAAGAATCAATATTCCATCGTATGATCTATTATCAATATATTTAAAAGAGAAAACTATAATATAATTCTCCACTATCGTATAAAGTTTGTTCTGTTTCGTGCAAGACGAAGAAATACTTACCACCACGTCCTGAAAATATATTTCAGTTTAATGTTATTATTGCCCCAGCATGCTTCCCTGATTCTAGGTGGAAATCTTCGTAATTTAGAAGCTGGAATCAAACAAAAACCCGCTAATACTTTACGAGCCACTCGCCAGAAGTATCATTTCACATGGAGAACATTGCAAACATGACCTATTTAACATACCCCGGCCACCTTCAGTAAACAAGACGGATTTTCAGTTAAGCCAGGATTTGAACTCATTATCTTACAGTAACGAAGACGATGCCCAAATCTATAACTCCACTGAAGTCTTAATTAAATGCTGTAACAAACAACGCCTTATCGTCCCATAGCATAGCTGCTCAGATTGGTTGGGATACCACACCGTAAGATAAAAATAGAATTGATTGTTAATGCTTTATTTTTTTCTTGTTACATGGGAATAGTTAATAAATAACATTCCATCTTGTTATAAAAATTATAATAGTTAGGAATGTTCAGTTGTGTTACTGGCACCAGTATATTTTCCTGAACCTAGCCCTGAGTTAAGCTGTACTAGTTAAATAGAAGCAGACGGATGGAGTCTTCATGGTTTTGAAGCAAGGACCAAGCAGAAGTCCCCCAATATTTAGTTTGCCACCCCAAGAGGTATCATTTCACTTGGAGGACATTGTGACCATCCCTAGTCCTGTTCAGAGCCCCCACAGTCCGTTAGGAATGTTCACAGTGGACGCATTTTCATATTATAAATTTACTTAAGAAAATACCGCTAAAGAAATTATTTACATATAGGATATTGTCATGTGATTTAAAGAATTACATTTCACTTCATATTTATAGTATATTATTTTTATTATGAAAATTATTTTTCTATGAAAATTTAACTAATTTTTTATGTAACTTTTTGTCAAAAATTTTAGATTTAAAGATTAGAGTGTTAATTTTTTAATTAAAATAAAAATCACTTTTATGAATTATTTTTATGTAATTTTTTATTAAAAGTACATAAAAATAATTCATAAGAGTAATTTTTATCTTAAAAATAATTTATGAAAAGTAATTTTTATTGAAAAATATAATTTTGTTAGTAAAAATTAAATTTTTAGGTAAAAGTGCATAAAAAAAAAAATAATTCGTATGCATTAGTAAAAATATGAATAAAAAATGAAATAGAATTCACTTTATTATAACAATATCATTTATAAATTGTTCTTTTTTTAGTTTTTCTGAAGTGAATTTATAGCCTAAAAATAGTGCATTTTTTAATCCGCGATTTTTAATTACATATTCATACCACAGAGAAAGGTATATCAAAAACTTAAAACAAATATAACTTTTTTTATTCCTTTATTCGTGATTTATGATCTTTTGTGATTACCGCTTTATTTTAACAAAACAATGAAAAACAGTAAATATAAATTCAATTATGTAGTTCTCTTTATTTGATTCCTAAAAAGGAAATTTTAAGCAAGGTGTAAAAGACGTTCAAAGAAATTAAGACTACGTTATCAAATTAGGTATTATAAAATCACTGTAGATTTTAATTATAAAAAATTTAATATTATATTAGTGTCATTCAATTAACTGTTGAACAACTGAATTCAATTTCTAACATGAATTAAATAATTTATACTCAGATATTTTAAATTAGTTGCATATGTTAATCGTTTTTCATATTCAGGATAGAATGGTTTTATTTTTATCTTTGCATGGAAGAATCAAGGATTATTGTAGAACCCAAAGAAAATAACGTTTTATAGGCGAAGAAGTTAAATTTGCTAAGAAAACAATTATTTTCATTGAAATCATTCCTTTGTTATTTAAAATTCTCTCTTATTTCCAAAGAATTCACGATGTATTTCTTTTCAATGGTTTTTAATGAAAAGAAGTCACACAAAACCTTTCTAAAATATTTTATCTCTTTCCTCCACAGCGCACATCAAAAAATCTAATTTCAAAATTTAATCCTAAATGATTGTAGGATTCCAAAACAAGGCACAATTTTATTTACTCAATTCATATGAAAAAGTCTACTATCACAGTATTTAATTTCACTTGCACTTTATAGGTTGGATGTTTGTTAATGTACAAAAATCTTTACTGTTTGTTATAAGCGCGTTTTCTTTCGCCAGCTTCTGATGAAAATTATCAAATTTTCTATTTTTTAAAGTATACACTTTCTTCAGTGAGTTCTCATTCAGTAAGAAATTTCTCTCTCTCTCTCTCTCTTTCTCTCTCTTCTGAATCGTAAAACACTCAAATTTCATAGTTTTTTCTTTTGAACAATTAATGGTGTTAACTTCTCAGCCTCAAGTTCATGCACAATAGAACTATCAATCATAACTTCAATAACTTACAACTGTGTGATTCAATAATTTTTTCAGAATAAATTATTCACAAGAAGATAATGTACCATATCTGGTCAGCACTGAATTGGTTTTTAAAGCATCATTTGCCTTAAAAGGACAATGATTTTTTACAATCATTCATCAACAATTTTTCTTCAAGATTCAACGCTATTGTAAGATGAGTGTATAAAGCGACATACTCAACTATTTGAAGATGAAAATTCTGGTACAATCAGTTTAAATAAAAATTCTGTAACTTTTGTAAGCGAATCCATTCACACTTGACTATTCGACGAACAAATTTCTTTGAATGATTGAAGTCGATTCTTTTTTTTATTTCCTTAAACGGAAATAATTTCATTGTTTTTCTAAATGTTAATTAATGTTCCAACTTTTTTCTGAATTTTGTTCTCTAAATGTATTTCTATTTATTGTTATTTGATGAATTAAATGTTATCAAGCTATTCCAATTACTTTCGAAAAATTAATTTTAGTGTCGTAATATAATTTCTGACTTTGTTTATTATCACTGTTTCTTCTTTTTAAAAAAAATTTAAAAAAAATTAAAGCTTATTTGATATTTTTAACAAACAACAGAAACTTTTCAGTAAAATGAAATAAGTCAATGGAAAAATCTATTTCAATAAATAGAAATGCAAGGAACAGATTAATCTTTTTGAGTCGCCAATTTTCATCTGTAACCGAGGACACCCATAAGAGGGACAATCTCTATTGGAAAGTCTATAAAAAAAATTGCCGCTGAAATTATGAATAGTAAACTTAAAACCTATGGGTTTTCTTTGGTCTTTGTCCTTAGAAGTATTAAGCCAGAGACTAATGATAGTGTACGTAATTTAGAATTCTGTCAAAAATTTATCTAAGATTCGTAAAATCTATGGCTTTCCTTCCATTAGGTCTTCCCTCTACAATTTCTAAGCTAGAAATTACTAATAGTACACATAATTCAGAATTGTGGCAAAATTTGCTTGTCAAGACTTAAAAAATCTATAGCCTTCCTTGCACAAGCTCTCCTCTTTCCAGATTATTTGAATATCTGATGCTAGAACAAAGAGAAACTGAAATTCCAATTTAAAATTATGTGTGTAGAACATAACCTACTTCTGTATCGTAAGTACTATGACATAGGATATTGCTGTATCCTCTGTTCTGCACTCTAGAAGTAGAGGTACACTGCAAAAATTATTTTTTTTTCTAAGATTTTTCAGGAGATTCCACCGGGCTAATCAAAAGTATATAGTGATACTATATTTTGTGGTATCTAGTGATAGTATTAAAAAAGAAATTGAAACATCTATTTAATAGGATCACGGCGAATAGTGCAAACAGTATATTATAGGCGGAGGGGGCTTGGTTGGTTAGGGCGTCATTCTCATTATCGAAATGTACCGGAATCTCAGCTTAACCGAAGATCAGTCGTGTTCACTAAAGGCAGCTGAGGTACCTTAAAACTGAGTGTGGTCGTAATGTCCTCCAAGTGAAATGATGTGGCAGAATAAGTATTCGGGATCTTCTGCTTCATCCTTGCTTCAAAATCATGACAACATAGTTCATTATATTCTCGATTCGAACAATTGTTCGAATAGAAAATTAAATGCAAGTGCTAAGTTTTTTACTAACTTCTTTTAAAAAAATAATCATTTTGTTCTAGAAGACGAGGATGATTTCCATAGTTTATCTTTCCAATAACACTTTTTGGACATGAGGACTTTTTGGATACTTTTTGGCAGTTTGACTATAGATGACCAGAAATATAAAAAGGAAAAAATAATTTAAATTACAGTAAAACTGCATGAATAAAGGTAAAAATATAATTTGTATCATTATCTAGAAAATATCTTTGACTAAAGTGTACAAATGGCCTAAAATAAGTATGTTAAAACTACTGTTAATTTGTCACGTCTGAGAGTTTAATTTTATAATTATATTTGAAAAATTTATTAGAGATTTCAAAGAAATTTTAATTATAAAACTGTATTTCTAAAAAAATATTCTTGTAAACTTAAAAAAATCTACATAAGTTCATTGATGTTTATTATTGTTGATATAAAGAATCATTTTTATTAAATTTATAATTAGAAATTTGTTAATATTTAAATAATTTTTGCTGATATTTAAACTTTTGATATTTACTTACATATAAATTTGTGAAATTATTTTAATTTATGAAATCATCTCGATAGATTAATGTCTTTCTAAAATCAAAATTATGTTAAAATACTTTTTTAATTATGTGATTGTGTTAAGAAAAAAAACTCAATCTTTCTCTCCAATTATAAATATTTCTACTAAAATTTCGACATACTGATATTTCATTGATTTATTTATTGATAATATTGTCATTAAAATTTCAATTATTATTTTAGCTTATAACTCAACAGATAATTTTTCATCCGTAAAAATGTTTGAATCTCACATATACGTTTTTATTTATTTATCTATTTATTGAAAACACATTATAAGGGTTTTAATTAGAGGCAAAGCTGAATACAGAGAATTCAAAAACCAAAACTTCTTAAGGATTTTATCAATTTTTGTTTTAAGATTTTTATAGCTTCTTCAATATATTTTATATTTATATTTGTGAATTTATCTTAACTGACTAGGGTTTGAATATTCGTAAATAACTTTTTCAATTTGAATTCCGGAATTTTTATTGATGTTTATTTTACTAGATATAAATTTAAATTATGTAAGTATTTTGCGAAACTGAAATAAAGACTCTCTGAAAAATAAATAGTGGTTATTAAGTGGCTATTTTAGTCTATTCGGTATACTTTATTTTAAATATAAGAAAGTTTATAAATCTCTAAATTGGGGATTTGAGTTTTGCATTGATAGTTTTGATAATTAAATTCATTTTAAATTAAATTTTTAAAAAAAACATTTTTAGTAAATGCAAAATCATTGTTGACTTTAGTAATGGAACTCATACAAAAATGACCTTCTATTTGGAGCTTCTATACTTCATTCAAAAGGTCTTTACTTAAGTAAATTTGAATTTAAAAAATGTTAAACGTACTTATGCTACTTAACAGTAAAGTATGCGTTTCCATTCAAAAGTAAAATTTACAAAAGATAAATAAAATTTTCAATTAGTTCTCAGAATATAAATATTGAGAGTAATCTCAAATATTTGCCTGAAATAATTAATTTTCTGCAAAATTGAAATTTAAAATTTAGAGTTAAATTTTTTTTATGGAATTTAAGTTTATGTCATTAGGAAATTTCACATAACATGCATGAAATTCTCAAAGCTAAAAATTGTCAATATTTTATCTAAAATTTAAAAGTTGGTAAATGTTTCTTTTTATTATTAATTTCTGAAAGTGATTCTATATACTTTGAAATTTATGAAACATATTTTTAAGTTCCAGTGTATCATTCGAAAAAATTTTAAAATAGCCATTTTGCTGCTTACCTAATTTCCACTTTTTTTTCTATTATTTAAAAATTTTAAAAAAATGTTTTGAATTTGACAAATTGAAACTTTAAAATTATATTATTTTGTTCCTATATAAATTGCATCGTCAACCATTATAATATGATTAAACTTCAAGATGAATGTTGCTTTTAATTTTGATGTTAAATGAGCAACACGTATGAAACAATTGCAGAATTTTATACATAAACCATAAATAAATGAGAATATTTGAAATAAGTGTAAACTGGACAAAGCAAGCCTACATTTATATTTTATAATCAAAATATAAACTTAAACTACTTAAAAACTTTTATCTTTAAGAAAATTATAGAAATTTACGAAAGTATTCTGTAATTGGAAAATACGAACGATTTTTAAAAATAACATAAGAATTCTCCACCCACCTAAAAATTCCTTATTATTTAAGAAAAATAAGGAATTTTATCATGTGGTAAAATACATTACTGGCCATTAAAATTGCTACACCAGTAAGAAATGCAGATAACAAAATGATATTTATTGGACAAATATATTATACTAGAAATAACAAGTGATTAAATTTTCAAAAAATTTGGCTATATATATATATATATATATATATATATATATATATATATATATATATAGATCATAAGAAGTCAGTACCCAGAACAACCACCTCTGGCAGTAATAACAGCAGTTATACGCCTAGGGATTGAGTCAAATAGAGATTAGATTGCATGTACAGGTACAGATGCCCATGCAGCTTTCAACACAATGCCACAGTGCATCAACCGTAGTGACTGGCGTTTGGTGACGAGCCAGTCGCTCGGCAACCATTGACCAGACGCTTTCTATTGGTGAAAGACCTGGAGAACGTGATGGCCAGGGCAACAGCCGAACATGTTCCGTATCAAGGAAGGTCCGTACAATACCGGCTACATGCGGTCGGGCATTATCCTGCTGAAACGTAGGGTTTCGCAGGGCTCGAATAAAGGGTAGAGCCACGGGTCGTAACCACCAGAAATGTAACGTTCAAAGCACCGTCAATGTGAACAAGAGGTGATCGAGACGTGTATCCAATGGCACCCCATACCATCACGCCAGGTGATGGACCTGTATGACGATGACAATGCATGCTGCCAGTGTGCGTTCACCACGATGCCGCCAAACACGGATGCGACCATCATGATGCTGTACACAGAACCTGGATTCATCTGAAAAGATGACGTCTTGCCATTCGTGCGCCCAGGTTCGTCGTTGATCACACCATTGGAGGCGCTCTTGTCTATGACGCAGCGTCAAGGGAAGCCGCAGCCATGGTCTCCGAGCTGAGAGTTCATGCTGCTGCAAACGTCGTTGAACTGTTCGTGTAGACACTTGTTGTCTTCCAAACGACCCCGTTTCTTGACTCACGGCTCGTGACGTGGTTGCACGATCCATTACGGCCATGCGGATAATGCCTGTCTTCTCGGCTGCTAGTGATAGGTGGGTGTTGAGATTCCGCATGACGTTCCGTATTACCGTCCTGAACCCTTCGATTCCATATTCTGCTAACAGTCATTGGATCTCGACCGACGCGAGCAGCAATACTGCGATAAGATAAACCACAATCCCGGTACGCTACAATTCGATCTTTATCAAAGTCAGAAACGTGCTAGTACGCATTTCTCCTTCTTACACGAGGCATCACAACAACTTTTCACCAGACAACAACGTTCAAATGCAATTTGTGTATGAGGAACCGGCTGAACAATTTCCTCATTTAAACACAATGTAGGTGCCGCTACTGGCGCCTGATTTGTCTGAATGCACTGAAAAGCTAACCATTTGCATATCACAGCACCTTCTTCCTTTCGTATAAATTTCACGTCTGTAGCATGTCGAATTCTTGGTGTAGCAATTTTAATGGCAGTAGTGTACAAATATTTTTATTTTTATAATATTTTCACCAAAAAATCTCGATTTAAAAATTAATATTGATTAACACATTAGTTAAACAAATAATCTTTCGAATTAAATCTAAGTTGATTTGAAATCTTCTGATTTTTAGTGGTGACATAATTTCGAGAATACTGAAAATCTTTGTTAAAAGCCATTGGAGACACAAATGAATTTTTAATAGTAAAGAATAATTTTTATATGTGTTATAGATATAAACATTTCTTCTTTTCTCGATATGTTAAATTTCATTTAAATATTTATGGAATTCTTTGAAGATTTTCTGTGCACGAATCTCGACAGTGACTATATCACAAACAGAAATAAATGTTTGGAGGTTTCTAGATTGTGAAAACAGAATAGATATTATTATCATATTGATTATTATCACTCGCAGAAAAATTTAAATTGACAGTGACTATATCACAAACAGAAATAAATGTTTAAAGTTTTTTTTCTTTTTTTTTTTGTGCCAGCTAAGCTGACAATATGGAGTGTGCTGCTCCACTTTTTCATACTGAACCATATTTGGTGCGGAGTCTGACTGCTTCAGTACTCATATGCCATAGGCACCCGTTTATAGCGTAGGCAACTATTCACACCTCATTCATACACAGAAAGGACAAAGACAGGATAGATAGAGAGAGAGAAAGTTCATCCATGTCCTAACCGGGATTCGAACCCAGGACCTCGATATGTGCAGTCAGGCACTCTGACTACTAGACAGGGTGGTCGGCGGAGGTTTATAGATAGTGAAAATAGAATAAAAATTATTATCATATTGATTATTATAATTCGCAGAAAAATTATGATGATTAATTTATAGAGAAAACATTTGACGACTATTTAGAAAGATTAAATGTTCACAAATATTTTATAGGTAAGGAAATATTTACCGTTAATCAAGTCATTAAAAAATAGACAAAAGATAAACAAATAAAAATATCGAATATAAGCTTTTCAAGTGAAATTGCGGGAAATCTTTAGATAAGTTCGATATATTAGTTCTATTCAAAAAAGTCCATATAAATTCTACTCACTGGTATTATTAAAAAATATTGATGCACTAAATTCATAGTCATATAAAATAAAGAATATAGATTGTTCCCAGTTTCAAAAGATTAAACTAATTGTTACATTTTAGGTAACAAAAATGAGTTTATATATCCGACATGAATGTAAATTTTCTATAAATCATTTTCAGTGTAATCGTCATTATCAAAATCATGTATTCGAAAATATTTGTGAAGAAAATCTTCAATAAATTTTTCAGTATAATTGTATGAAACATAAAATTTTTATTCTTTATTTACACTTTTCATGTTTAATTCAAGGATTTTAATTAGTGAAGTTCAAAAATATTTACAGTTAAATTGTTGACATTTGTTCATTACTTTTACACAATTGCATCAAGTTTTCTTCTTTATTTAAAGAAACCATAAATTATTTAAATTATTTCTCTGAAATACACTTTGGTAAAATTCGCGTTTTTCTTTTAGAGATTACATATTTTAAAAACATTGGAATAGCTATAATTTTTGTTAAAACTGTGCTTCTTTTTAAAATTTAATAACTACAGAATATACTTTTGCATTAGTGTTCATGTATTAAGAATACCTTATCACGTTTACATGATCTGCGCTAGAAGCTGAAATGTTAACGTTCTTGCGAAGTGAGTTCAACAGTTCGTGGATTCGTGTGGCTTGCATGTTTATAGTGGTTCAAAAATACACTTTAAACTGTAGGTTCCATTCTAATAACCACTCGTAAAAATGACCGCTGAGAGACAAACCAGCTTATTTGGTTTTATTTAGGTATCATTAAATCTATAACTACAAGAAAAAAAAAGATCATAAAATTTTAATTCAACATTTCTCCTTGTTTTCTTAACAAATGATTCAAATTAATTGCATTTAGATATATATATATATATTTATATATATATATATATATATATATATATATACATATATATATATATAGAGAGAGAGAGAGATTATATATATATATATATATATATATATATATATATATACCGGGTGAGAGCCAAAAGTTCGTTACAATTTTAAAAATTCATAAAAAAAGAAGAAAGTAAGATAAAGAAGTGCGGTTTGCAAGAAAGGGCTCACAAGGTAGTCGGATTTATTTCTGCAGCAAATAAAGTTTTAGTTAAAAAAGTCGCCAAAACTCCAGTGTCCAAAACTCAATGAAAAGGACAACAGTAAGCTCCATTCATTTATTCTGATAATAACAGTTGTTCAATATGACCTCCTGTACATTGTACGACACAACTAAGGCGACTCGCAACGCCCGTTACAGCTGAATGCAATATGTCGGAATGAATTGCAGAAACCTCTCGACAGATGGAATCATTGAGTTCGGCCTGTGTTGAAGGAGATGAACGGTACATACGTGATTTCAAATAGCCCCACAACCAGAAGTCGACCGGAGTGAGGTCGGGTGATCGTGGAGGCCATGCGATCTTGCAACCTCGACTGATCAGTCTCTCTTCACCAAAGGTACTCAAAAGGAATCGTTTTACTGGATTGGCATAATGTGGTGGTGCGCCATCCTGCATAAAGTTTATTACAAATAATACACCTCTTTGATTTAATGCGGGCACGACTTTGTCACGCAAAAGAGTGAGGTAACGCTTAGCGGTTACTGTGCACGTTTTCCAGCCCAATCTGGGACACGGTTCTTCAAAGAAGAAAGGTTCGACAATGAAAGATGAGGTGAAGCCACACCAGACTGTCAACTTGGCTGGATGCAGAGATTTCGTCGTGTATTCACGAGGATTAGATTTTGCCCATATACGAGTGTTATGGGTGTTGACATCCTCGTGTAGTGTGAAGTGCGCCTCATCCGTCCAGAAAACGTTGAGCAACCACTGAGGGTCGTTTTCGATTCTTGCCAGAGCCCACTCGGCAAATGATTCCCGCATAGCTGTGTCTCCCGGTTGTAACTCCTGCAGTGACTGCAGTTTGTAGGGATAGAGATGCAATATCCCGTGGAGTTTACGTCGAATCGATGATTGAGGCACATCCAATATTCTTCCAGCTTCGCGAGCACTGCTACTCCCAATGGACGATTCCGCCGCTAAATCATTCATTGTGGTTTCCACCGCAGTAATTCGGCTCTCCGCCAACGAGGGTCTTCCACTGCGTGGCCGATCCTCCAAAGAGCCAGTTTCCTCGAACCTCTTGACAAGCTTGACTATTCCAGGACACGATATGGGGCCTTTCTTCGTCTTCAGTCCTTTCGTCGTGCGAAATTTTCGCAACGCAATAGTTGCTGACTCTCCATTCAAATAGAACAACTTCACCAACAACGCTCGATCGGGTAATGATAACATTCTGTAAGAGAATGAGAAATTCTCGAGTATCACAGCCTTTTATCGCAAGATTAATTTGCATAATTCTGCTGAATCTCTCGATGTCAGCGCCATCTATAGGTGACTTTTTTTAACTAAAACTTTTTTTTCTGCTAAAAAAAATCCGACTACCTTGTGATCCCTTTCTTGCAAACCGCACTTCTTTATCTCACTTTCTTCTTTTTTTTATGAATTTTTAAAACTGTAACGAACTTTTGGCTCACCAGGTATATATATATTGTTACAAATTTATAAATAATTATTGTATATGTCTTAAAATATCACAGACAGATCGGAAATACTCACATTTTGGGTAAAAATTGCGGTATTTAGACGTGTTATACGTTAAAAGCGGGTTTTCTAATGATTTGGTGACTTGGCGATGTTTTGGAGAGAAAACTTAGCGCCTTGGCGACATTTTTGGCGATTTGACGAGAAATAGATACTTTCGGAAACATTCATCACCTAAGCTCTAGGACCAATATTTAGCGCGATAACCTAGAAGCTTCCAGAACCTTGGCGAAATTAGTAGATTTCCCCGCCAAGTCAGGTATAAATACCGCTACCCGACATAGAAGGAGTGAGTTTTTGTGAAGACAGTCAGGCTTTGTATAGACAGTCAGTGAGTGAAGACAATTAGTCGTGACTGCTAGTTTAGAGAAGCTGTTCTCTGCCTGGGGTATTTGAGACCTGCGATTGGAAGCTGTTACTTATTGTATCCGACGAATTGTAGCTGTATAATTGTGATTGATACAGCTGGTATATCTAGTGGAATTTTTACGAATAAAAGTCTTGTGTTCATTGAGTGGTTGCTTTATTCAACTCTCAATCCATACGAACCCCGAAGCTCGGTACAATATATATAGGTAGACAGATAGATATAGATATCGATATATATACTTATAATTTGAACACATCAGCTTATACTTTGAAGTACTTAAATTTACATGATAATTCAAATTAATTGTACCTTTTTAGTTCATACTTTTAAGTACAAATTTTAGTGAATTATCCATTACTTACGATTATAATACCAATTAAAATTTTATTAGAATATTAAAAAAAATTTTACTTCTCTCCTAAAGATATCTTTTTTTTTTTGTTCCATTTAAGAAAATTCATTGTTTATAAATAAACCAAAGTAATTTTTGAATATTTTCCAATAAGTTTACTCATTTTTTCATCATATTATGAAAGAAATATTAGAAATGATGAGCATTATTTAACAGAAAATATTTCATTTCAAATTTCTAATTACGTGCACTGCGTTGCATAATGATAGAACCGCCATGTATTTTCAGCCTAGCATACATTAATTGGAATAAATGATTTAAATAAAAATTTTTATTGAAAATATACAAAATAAGAATGATAATAACAAAGTAAAAACGTTACTCATGTTTATATTTTCTTGTAATAAAATAAAAAATACAAATTTTAGGTTGCAAAATGATAGTACCACCCATACTTTTTAGTGGAATAATCGATCCCAGAGAAGAATGCGCAGTTGAGTTTCAACAAACAGGTATATAAAAGTTTCGTTAGATCAACTAACTTAACCTTACTAGCATTTATTGTGAGCACGCATAGTCTATTGATTTGAAAAGGTGTCACTAAGTATGGGTAGATAAAAACCATTATCTGATTTTGAAAAAGGAAAAATTGCGGCTTTTAACCAAGCAGTATTGTTTTCATGGTTTATAGCAAGACATATTGAGCGTTCACCAAACGTGGTCAATAATTTTCTCCATCTTGAATCCAAATATGGAACAAAGAAATCTACTGGAAGACCTCGAAAGCTAACAAAGCGGCAGGAAGGGATATTTGTAAAGAAGTTAAAAGCTGGTGAAACAATGAACAGACTTTCACGAGACCCCACCATCATTCACAAGTCAACTTTATCCAGAATATCTCGGCGGAACGAACATCTTGAGTACACGAAAATGAAAACGCAACAGAGACTTACAGGTCTTCACAAACGAAAAAGGATGCAATGGGCTAAAGAACACATGACTTGGAAAGAACAGTGGACTCAAGTAGTGTTCAGCAACGAAAAAAAATCAATCTAGATTGTCCTGACAGGTGAGCATTCTATTGGAGGGATCTCCGAAATGAGCCACACGTTTTTTCTAAGAGATAGTGTGGAGGAGGATCATTAATGGTTTGGGCTGGATTTGGCAATTCTGGGCGGACTAACATTGCCTTCCCTACTGGTCGAATGAGAGCAATAGACCAATAAGATTTGTTGGAAGAAAATTTTATGCCTTTTGGAGAAGAAATTGGAGGTCCATTTTGGAAGTTCCAACAGGACATTGTTGCAAACTCGTCTTGGGAATGGTTCCTGGACAACGAAGTGCAGGTAATCGAATAGCTTGCATGTTCTCCTGATATGAAACCCATGGAAAACATCTGGGGTATTCTAAGCAGGGCCGTATACGCCAACAGCAAGCAGTATTTATTGGTTCAAGAAATGAAAGACTCTATTGTAACAGAATGGGAAAATCAGAATGCAGATATACTCAAACGCTTAGTCGAAAGCATGCCTAATCAAATTTTTGAACTTATAACCAAAAAAGGGTTCTCTTATAAAGTAGTAGCTGAAAGTTTTGCAACTTAAAATTTGTATTTTTTATTTTATTACATGAAAATATAGACATGAGTAATGTTTTTACTTTGTTATTGTGATTCTTATTTTGTATATTTTCAATAAAAATATTTATTTCAGTTATTTATTCCAATTACTGTATGCTAGGCCAAAAATACAGGGTGGTTCTATCATTATGCAACGAGGTGTATATCAGTATTTAAATTAAAAGTTGAAAAAATTGTAGTTTTATTAAAAGTAATAATTAAAAGTATTAAGACTATTACAATATTATTATGTACCAAAATACTTCTAGTTCATTTTCTGAGCCAACCGAATGAAAGGTTGTTATAAGCATTTATTTTTTCACTTACACATTGCATTATTTAAATACGTACTATTTAAGTAGAGCCATTTGGAGGTAAATAAAACATTTAGCGAATTTTTTTTGAATAATATTGTTTTATCAACATTTATTATTAAGAAAAGAAAGAAGTGATGTCAACCAGTTTTTTATTTTTTTTATTTTATTTTATTTATTTATTTTTTTTTATTTATTTATTTTGAAATCGCATTAACATACTTTAGCTTGTTAACCGATATTTTTAACCTTGGATAAATTACCTCGAAAATTGTTTCAAATGCTTCTCGTAATGATGCGCTCTAAAAATTATTAAGGGATTAATTGGTTTGGCACATATCTCAACTAGAATATTGCCAACCTCTGCTCTAGAATATTAAAGGAAAACAAATATTTTGCAATTTCACCATAATCTAAAAACGATTGAATATAAGTAAGATTACTCACTCTGTAACAAGGACGCATTTAAATCAGTAAACTATGGAAAGCATATTATTTATCTTAGATGTATATTTTATATAGCATTCACACACATATTCTTATATCAGTTACACATTTTTTAAAGTAACAATTTTTCAGCGAAACTGATCAAAAGATCTACAAAAATCACGCTATATAAAACCATCCTAAGACCTGTTCTTACTTATGGATGCGAAACCTCGACTCTAACAAAGACTCAATCAAATCAAATTGTAATATTTGAAAGAAAAGTCCTAAGAAAGATTTTTGGTGCGGTAAATGAGAATGGAGTTTGGAGGCACAGATACAATTTTGAGCTCTACAGATTCTTTAAGGAAGCTGACATCGTCAATTATATTAAAATATGACGCTTGATTATAAGCCCATTATAAACAGATCTAGGGGTCGGCCTAAACTAAGATGAACTGACTGTGTTGAGGAGGACTTTAAAATGCTGAAAGTGACAAATTGGAGAAGTGCCACCTCCCGGAGTACACAGTGGAGGAGTGTTCTGAGGAAAGCCTTTACCCACCCCAGGCTGTCGTGCTGAAGAAGAACAACAATTTTTCAGAAAATAGCTTCAATTATAAATATTTTAAATGGGTGTAAATGGATTATTGGTTAAACCATGATCTTTGGATTGAACGCTGCTAAATTCAATCCTTACTACTGTCGAACAAAAGGCGATGATCAGAAAATTTTCTGATTTATTCTTTTATCACTTGTGAATAAGGCTCATTATTTATGAAAAACTTATCTGGAAAGCAAAATGCTGTAAACGTTCAAGAAAATTTTGAAACAGCTTTAAGATGTCACAGACAAAACTTCGAGAATCTTTTATTTAAGATATGCCAAACTAATCCACTTATATGCAAGATGCTCAAAGTAAGAAATATTTGAAATAATTAACTAATGGTACAATGCAAGCAATGAATAGGAATCTAGAATATGAATTTAAAATTGCATCATTTAAAAACAGTTATTTCTATATTATCACGCATTACTAGAGATACTTAATTTTGTAGAAGGAATTTTAGTGAAAATTTAACATCGTGCAAGATTTCCCACAAGTGCTAAAGATTGCCTACTATTAGTCAACATAATATCAGTCTACTTTAAATGGGATTCGAATTATATTTTAAGTTAAAATCATTTAATGTGTACTTGTCAACATAATCAGATCGGAAAGATATTTTATATAGCTTACTTTCAAAACAAATAATAGATATTTTTCTATTAAATAAAGCAATTCAGAAGGATTATGCTACTTACGCTGTAGGTTTAAGATTGCATTTCGTTATTTTAAAAGTCTTTATTTTGTGCAATATCTTCTCAAAACCCTTTAGTTTTTGATAAAAGTCTAAAGAAAAAATATCGAATCATAATCTTCGAAGATTTACAAAATTTAGGTTTCTGCAACTATGCTTATAATTTCGTTATGACTTATGAAAGTCCTTTTTTAATTATAATCTAAGCACGATTCTTCAAAGACATTTATTTGCTTTGAGATTTCATTCCTCCGATTATGACTTCTCGGTTAAAATTATTTTAAGCATTCTAATCGACATATTCAACAATTTTTTAGTTGATTTTTATCTTTTTTTAATCAAAAAAAAGAATATTATTGTGTGAGAGTTTCAAAGAAAACTTTATTCTCGCACGTGGCAAAATATTATTCTAACTTATTTTTTTCTTAGAACTTTTACATTAGAATTATGACATAAATTCTAATTTAATTCTGAGATTTAAAGAAAAAATTTGTAACATCTCATATAACCAGCTATCATTGAAAAATTATAATTTCTTACTATAAAGGTTGGTTGATGTATAAAAATAAAACCCTTTTTGACATTTTATAAAACTTTACGCTGTTATTCAGGAATTTCAGAAAAATATAATTTCTATTTCGACTAATAAGCAAATAAAAAAATAATTTCTTCGGCGAATTATATAAGAAAATTGATAAAACATATATTACCTGTTAAGTTTGATTTAAAAAGAAAATATATAATTGCAATTAAAAAAATAAAAAAGATATCCTTATAAAATACCCTAAATATAGATCTGCATTTATTCTAAAATTGGAATATTTTTCAAGACTGTTTATTCATTACGATGAATGTCATTCTTCTTTATATTGATTAGATGATTCTCACCTATGATGAGAAAAAGAAAAAAAACAAATAAACAAATATATATATATATATATATATATATATATATATATATATATATATATATATATATATATATATATATATATATATATATATATATATATATATATATATATATATATTTGCTTCATTTGGTTTTTTAACGATATATATACATATATATATTCCTAGTTTCTTTAAACCATTTGAATATTTCATGGCAACGGGAAGAAATTCACTTATATGACAGTATTTGGAATTTCTTATAATTGGATAATATATATAAATCTAGTTACCAATAACGATTACACTTCAAAGTGTTTTTTATTGAAGAGAAGATTAAATTTTTATGAACACTTTGATGCAGAATAAAATAGTTATAATTCACTTTCAAAAAAATAGTGGGAGCGAAATTAACAATTTATATTTTTATTCTATTTCATATTTCAAAGAAGCTAGTTACAGTGCAGATTAATTCTTGAATGAAATAATGAAATTGCTTGGATATTATTGAACAAAAGACTAGACTAGAGAAAAATTTAATATTATTTGGTATTAATTCAGAACATTTATATTTTTATGCAAGGCTGTGTCTCTAATCAATTTCCTTTCTCTTACTTCTAATACTCATCCTAAACCTGTTTTCCTTAAAAACTATGTTTAAAATAGAACAAATTAAATTAACTAGTTTTCAATTTAAATTAAGAAATTAAGGCAAATAAAAATTCACATAAAATCACAAACAATAGTTTCTAATCAAATTAAAAAAGCTAAATATAACATTGTTTGTTTGTTTGTTAGATTTGAATTTTTAAATCAAATAAATTTAGAATTCTAATTGCACTGTGTAGAAATTTTATCCTTATTAAATACTACACTAAATTAACTTACGTACAAAATAAAGTAATTTATGTAATTTAGCTTATGTTCGTACTAAATTTAAATTTTAATTAACAAATGCATTTAATTGTGTTATTCTTTTATTTATTTAAAAATATTAAATTGATAAGCATTCCTTTTAATTGAAGTAGAAATGTACATTGAAAAAAATATTTATTTTTACCCCATTATTTTTTTATAATAAAACTGGATTATTTTTTTAAAAAATAGCTTTGGTGTAAAAAAAAAAATTAGAATTACAAAAAGGGAAATAAATTGAAAATTCGAGAAACATTGATTTGCAAAATGATGTGTTGGATAGTAAAATTTGTCGTGCTTATCATGTATATACTTCTTTAAAATTAAGTTATATTTTGAGTAATGATAAAATTAAACTGGTTAAAAACATTCCTCTTTCTGAATATTAAAGACCAAAATAAATAGACCACGAAAAAATTTCATGAGCTTGAATATTTTTAAATTTGAATAAATTATGTTTGCCATTCCAAAAGAATTGAACGTCGCGTGAGCGAAACCAGTCGCCGAGCCATTTTTGGACGTCTTCAAAAGAATGGAAGTGCTGCGCGGCAAGTGCATGTCCCATGGATGAAAACAGGTATTAGTCGGAAGGAGCAAGATACGGTAGTACGGCGGGTGGGGTAATATTTCTCATCCAAATGCTGCCAAAATGTTCTTGACCGATTTTGTTGTATGATTGGGTGTGTTGTCATGAGGTGAAATCACTTTCCCATGCCTTCGAGGCCATTCTAGTCGTTTTCCGATCAACGCTAAATGGCTACACGAGAAACATTTAATTGCTCTGCCAATATTTCTTGAGTTTGCATGGCGTCCTCATCCAATAACACTTGCATCTCGGTGTCTACAAAATTTTTCGGTCGATTTTCACGTCCTTTGTCCCTGACATCGAAATCACCACTTCTGAATCACTTAAACCACCGTTCGCAAGTGTCGGCAGAGAGAGTATGTACACAGTATTTTTCCACAAGAATTCGATGTGCCTCCGCTGCTTTTGTCTTCTGATTGAATAAGAAAATCAACACGTGCAGCAACTGCTCTTTGTTTGGCTCAAAAGTCGACATGTTTACCACTGAAAACAATATTCTACTAACTCTTAAACGTTTAAACAAATATGGCGTTTTGAAGGTTGCGGTCAAATGATATATTGGTTATGACACCAGCATCTATAGGCTTAGTGAGCCATCTACTGGAAAAAAATTCGCATTTTAAAGTTATAGACCTGGTTTACTCTATCTTAAAATAAATCATTAGAACCATAATAATTAGACGAAAATTTGCTGAAAAATCGTCTTTCTAATAAAGATAAATAAAAAATAACAATAAAAAAAATTAGAGAATCGTATAATAAAAATAAAAAAAAATTAGAGAAAGGAATAATTATATTATGATAGTTTTATAAAATGCATAAAATTTGAAGTACATTTTTTTTAATTTTACGTTGATGGTTCTTAAGTTTTGCTAAAAATTTAAAATTTCTATCATTTTCTTAAATAAATTTTTTTATTTCTTCTATTATATCCTTCCAAGGTACTATTAAACTCTTTTGTCATGCTTTCAAAATTTATTTTCGATAAAAATTCGCAGTCTGCAAAGAAATTTTATAAGAACAAATTTCACAGTTTTCTATGTGAATTAACTTTTTGCAAAGCTAGTAACTCAGCTCAAAAATATTCCATAAATTCAAGTTGCTCAAATTATTAAACGATAAATATAACTTAAAAACCACTTCTTTTACAAGCTGTGGTGGCCTGGTTGGTTAGGATACTCTTTATCGGAAGGTTTTGAGTTTGAACACCGACCCAACAGAAAATCCATCTCATTCGCTAATGACGGCTGGGCCACTTCACATATGTGTGATCGCAATGTCCTCCATGTGAAATGATACTTCTGGGATGGTACGTCAAGCTAAGGAGAGTTTTGCTTGGTCTCTGCTTCTAAGTTTCAAAGGGAGTTATCATTTCCGCCTTTAATAGTGTTGAAAGGAGGAAATCCTAGTAGCCGGTCTTTATACAACAAAATCACGGGGCCGTGGTAGCATAGTGGTTAGAGCATCGATTTTTCATTCGGAATGGTTCGATTTGATTTCCAATGTCGTCAAAAATCCATCGAGAACATGTGATACACGTGCTAAATAAATCTGTAGAATCAAAAGTACTGTGGTCAGTCATCGAGCAATTACTAGATGTAATGGTCTGAAGAGAATTTCCTCCCCCTCTAGATCAATATCAAAATTTAGGGAATGGATCCTCTGGTGGTGCCATCTGTTGGAGGAGCTTAGAGCAAAGTCGTGTTTTCACCTTCGTAGTGCTGTGGTTAAACGAAAGACGCACCCAATTCGAATAGCCGACGGCATAGCGAGCTTGGCTTCCCCAAATCCCATAAGTAACAACAGTAACACAAAGGCACTTTTCTCAGCATAATTCGAAGCGACTTCTTCGCCTTATTTAAATTTCCTCAGTAAGGATTGGTTCATTTCTTATTAGCTTTTTTACACTACTTTGTGAATAGCTTAGTGGTCAAAGATCGTAGAGCGATATAAGGCTTTTAATATTCCCCTCGTAGATTGCCTTCGGGGAGGGCTTTTCATAAAAAGGAGGTCATATTCACATGTCGCAAGGGAGAAAACAAGGAAAACTTTCCAGCAAGTACCCCAACAAACATCCCTCTCCCATTATTAAATAGAAGCAGGGAATAAAAATAGAATATAATGCCCCGAAGAACTCTGTTCTACCTCCAGGCTCAAAAAGTCCCCTCTAAATTTAGTTTGCCCCTTCACATTCATTTTTTTACCCTTTATGGCTAATTGAACCGGTACCTATAGTTCAAATCAGATTTTGAATCATTATAGCACACCCGAGTGGGAATCGAACCCGCGAACTGTTGAATAGAAACGCCCGAGCATAACCTTTCGGCTTGCAGATTGACTACTGCATTAAGGAAGAGGGAACTAGTGAAAAATCTCAATTCGATAGCTAAAACAAACTTTTTAAATACGAGTAGGATGTACTATTTCAATTTCGTTTTAAAAAATAACTCCAAATACATGAATTTAATTAAAGTCAATATCACTGCCAATTGCTCCGTGTCCACCTCTGATTTATAATCCACAAAGTTCAGAAAAATGTGGATATTTCTGACCAATCCCAGTAATATCATTTTATAATATTCGCATAAAAAACATACAATTATAATTAGAAGGTTAATGGTAATCATTGTTATATCTATCTGAAAAGATAAATTTGGCAAAATATTATATCATAAAAATAAACTTTTAAATATTTTAATGAATATTAATTTTTTAATAATATCATTAAATACGAGAATTAGAATATAGCGTTTTCACAAAGAAATACCGTAACTTAAAGATCTTTTTAATACAATTTAATATGAAACAGAAATTATAATTACGCATCATAAGAATTTTATTGGATTTGCTTTTAAAAAAAAAGCAATTCAAATTAAACGAATAATACATTTTTAAGGTCCAATTAAATGCCTTGTAAAACTGCAATAATTGCAATCGCATATTATAATTAAACTAATTACGGCAATTATCACAAAAGATAATTTCAAAAAAAGAAACGTGTGTGATAACCACTTACTTTTGCCAAACGTAAGGAAAAATTTGTTTGTAAATCATATATTTTGAAAAACTTTATTAAAAAAAATGAAAAAAAAAAGTTCTTGAGAAATAACTTATAATTTTCATTTCTAACTTTGGTATCATTCTAATTAAATAACGTAAGTATGCAAATAAAATTTATTAATAAAATAAAAATTAATCTCCATTTTATTTTAGTTTAAGTATTGAGAGATATAATAAAACTCTTTAAAAATGAAATAATATCATATTTTTCTTACTAGCTATTATTGGCAAATCGCAAGGAATCTTCCATTTGTATAAAATTATAAAATATAGTATAACTAATTTCATTATCTATAAAATTATTTTAGCACTTTATAACAGATGAAATATTCTAAAATAAGTGAATAAATTTTAACATGTTTCATTTATAATTAGCACCACATTTAACTTTTAGAAAAACATCGAATTATTAAAAAGCGTCTTATAGAAAAACTAAGTTAACAAAGAATAATATTTCTTTGTTATTTTAATGAATGCAATTATAAAAACAAAGTATAACCCTAATGTTTTACTTTTTTTAAATTGTAATATTATTATTCATTACATTCGCCTTTTGTTTGTCTTTATCCATAGGTCTAAACTTTTTTTTTTTTTTTTTTTTTTTTTTTAACAAAAGTTACGTAATGTTAATTCAGCACTCAACCCCGTTCGCAGACCCTTGCGTCAAGGATTGGCGAGGTTGACGTCTGATCTGGCAGACTACTCGCCAAACTTGTGTTCCTTAATAGATGAGGCATATCATACTCAAACATTTTTCAAAATTCACATCTTTTCTCAGCACGGCAGATTTTAGTCAGAACAGGTACAGAACCCACTGTTTTTTAAACGTGAGAGTGACACCATTTCCTACCGAATTTCTATGGGACCAAGCGAAAATCAACTCAGTTATTTGTGAACAAAGTAATGAAAAAAAGAGAGAACAAATTGCAGTTTAATATTCACAATTACTGAGAATTATTGACACTTACTGGTGCTATTAGAGACGGGATATTTAAATCCACGATTTCCTAAAGAGAATTACAGATTTAAAAACTTTTATATATATCACGGATATTTTATCTTTAATTTAAGTCTTTAAACATTGATATATATATATATATATATATATATATATATATATATAAAACATAAATGAAACAAAATCCTGTATACGAAGTGTAATTTTATAAAATTTTAGTGAATATTTAATTAAAACATTATGAAATTATATTATCAATACATGTAATTTCATACTATTTTAATGAAACCACAGTAACTTAAAGTGTCATTTATTATGAAATGAACTGCAAAAAAATTTATTATGCGTATTCTCATGCATTTATAGAGTAGGGGTTTCAATTTCACCATGGTGTTCATATGTCATTTTACTATAATTTATACAAAATCGATATTCAATATACAAAAATTCTTGAAATATAATGTTTAATTTTTTTTTCCATTATTTTGATATTAGTAAATAAGAATTAGATCGTCGTAACACTAAAATATTCCTCATTTAATTTTTTTAAATTAATTTTGTGAGAAAATTAAACAATTTCTTAAAGCTATTATGTTTTATTTCAAATTTTGCAACAGTTTAATAAATGTTAAGTAATATATTTAAATATATTCATATATTTTGCTTTCATTCACATATTTTTAAAAATTTTATTTTACGAAAAAAAAATTTTTTTTTAGTTAAAAATATTGGTTTATATTCTGGTGTTACAAATTCCAAAATTTACAAAGTTATTATTTTTTTTTTCAAAATTTAGGCTTGGATTCAAGTATTTTTAATTTATTATAACTGTAGTGTGTGTAATTTACCAAAGCCACTTTTAAATATAAAGCAAAAAGCACAATAACATAGATTATTTAAAATTAAATTAAATTAATCAAGCTCTATTGAATATTTTTTGTTGGAAGGATTATGTTAATTTTATTACATTTTACACTGATTAAAAAAAAAATTCAACTTTTATAATTTCTCGTAATGTATCTTTAATAATTGTATATGTGAACAAGTTTAAAATTATAATCCCCTCACCATATAAGGGATGTTTGAGCGAGAAACAAACAGTGAAAACAATAGATAATTCGGAGAGATATTGAATTTGTCTACAGTTGCATTCAATAAATAAAGGCTATTGCGAAACTGCTGTAGAAGTCATGAAATACACATTTCCTGCCTTAAACCCGATATTTATCTGCCATTCCAATACGGCCAGCCTTCTCTCTCTAAAGAAATCAACAAATCATTTCGCACCTTCTCAGTTCCGGAATTCAATTTGCCAATTTGGGGATTGAATCCAATTTGCTCTGCAGTGGGTGTCTTCTGCTCTCCCGGTTTACGAGAGGGCCATAATGATGTTACAGGGAAACATCCATTTTTCAAAACAAAGTTGTTCGAAAAGCAGGCCGAAATTGGGGAATTAAAGCCGGTTAATTACGGCGAAAGCATCGCGTGCGAATGTTCCAACAGCAAGTGATAAATGGGATGGTTCGGTTGAACAAATATTTTTCAATAAACAAACGCCGCCTGGAGAGAATTCCGCTGGCAGCGCGTGGGAAAAATATTATCTGCACATTCCGAGTCCACCCCCATAAAACAGAAGAAATTAAAGATGGCGAGTCGACAGTTAAAGAGGCACCATTAACTGAACTTGTCCTTTCGGCAAATTTTTCTCACATCAACGGAAAATTACTTTCTTTAAAACATTAAGTGGGAAACGTTTTATCGACTTCGTTGCTTGTTATATGCACTTTCATATTTGCTGAATTTTTATGGCTCTTCGCATGACATTTTTTTTACGATAACTATTTTTATGAACATTGTACTCCAACAAAATCCTTGTTTACTTCGTTATTAATAATAAAAATGGGAGAAAAAAAAGTAATGAACTTTTGTAATTACCTACTTATACTCAAACTCGTGAGAATGATTGAATGTCATATTTTCTTCTTATTCAAATATATATTGTAAATTTGAATTACGACAAAATTCGAAGTAAATAATAAAATGAAAACAAATGTGTTTACTTTCCAAAAATATTTCCATTATTTATTGAAAAAGATACAAATAGAATTTAGATATAAAAATGAACACATTAAAAAAAAATCTTTCTTTCGCTGATTTATAATTCGAGCATATGACTTCATGAAATCATGATTTTTTTAAATTGAATTATGAGTGAAAAATATCTTTTTTCTCAGTTCCTCATCGCATTTTAATAATAATAGTGAAATATTATGCTAAATATACTGGTTATGATTTTGATATTTTATCGCATTATTCATCAAAAATTGTAGTAAACTTTGATACTGTATCGAAGTAATATAAGACATCTATTTAGACACTATTCAAAAAATAGTAGAAAGCGTCGAGCTTTTTAATGCTACTCTCAGATTAATGAATGACATTCTGGGGAAAGCATAATTCCTTGATTTATGGTTTAACATGTAATCTTGAATCAAGATGAGTTCGAGTTTGAATTTGGGTTTTAATATTTGTAGTGGTTCGGAATCCACTTGACTGGAACACTCAAACTGGAAATCTCAGTTTGATTAACTCTCGTGCAAAATAATGACCGCTAAATGCCAAACTAACTTCAACCTAGAATCTGCGAATACAGAGAGGTACCATTATCAAATGAGCGAAGTTTAGTGCTCATGTTCATGATCCTTGAAATCAGGAAATAAAACACTTCCACAAACGATCCTGTGTATATTGGAAGATGCAAATGTGGCGAATTTATGTCGATACTTAGCAAATAATATATCAAATAGACTTAGAGGTGTGTTAACCAGTTCTCCCAAAATGTTTTGGCAGAAGTGAGTTATGAATTAACGGGTTAGAAAACATCTACACAATGAGTTTTGAACCATTAAGTTAAGAAAATTGATAGAAGAATCTTTGAGCCCAGTACTGCATTCTCCTGCAGTATACATTTAACACTTCCTTATAGAGAAGAAATACTGAAAATTTATGTAATGGTAATTTTCACGAAACAATTAAGAACGCGATTACCCATTTTTATAATGTTCTTATACAAATGACTTTGAAAAAATTCAAATTGTTATGGACTCAAGACTCGGAAATGAGTATTTCCGAAATTGCCTTATTCATTGGCTGCTCACTAGCTGTCTTTGTAAGTACCTATGCCAAGTGGATGAATGAAGGTGAGGCGAAAAATAGTAGGGTTGGATGTTCACACATTAATGGAATAGGATTTCAGAAATACCGTGCTTCGTAAAATAAGACTGGAGATAGGCAGTAACAAATACCACTGACTCGTAACCTTAGAAATACTTGTACTTTGATTCAAATCGTAGGCTATCCTTAACTGAGCAAATGTCAATTTACAAATGTTGTGTCCCCTTTGACCAACAGCGCTAGACAAAGTCAATAACGTTAAACACCCCTAAAAATCTATAGTTGGAACAGGTCACGAAAATTTTGGAACCTTTAGAAAATTTTAATGATTTCACGTGACCTCTTCGAAAGGGAGCGAGAATAGTTTGTTCCTGTTTTTTAAAGCCGCGAGCCAGTGAATGAACAAGTACAATGTTTTTGCACACATTCCGACACTTTTATCCCACATTCAACTTTGTAAATCGCGGCGAGTAGAAATATTGTTCAGATTCGAAAGTTAATTTTGTTGAATCTTATGGATAAGAGTGAACTTCTAATGGATTTAAAAAATATTTGTTGTGCCGAATACATTATGCAGTAAAAAAATGGCATACACGTCATTGATTATGCACAATATATACAAATATGTAATAATCCATGTGACAACTGTAAATGCACTTTCCTTCGAAAGATCACATCTCATTCAATTCTTTTTCCTCATATCGTTTCCCATGAAGCTTTCTGCCCAAGTGTATAGTATTCATTGTGGTAGATAACTCAAAAAATTTTAAACTAATATAAGCACATAAAGCATTTAATATAAATTTTTTGCAGGTAATTTAGTGTGTTACCTTTGAAAATACAAGTTAAATTACTTAACTATTTTTAGAAATTAATTTGCTCATTATGTTCTTTTAAAATTTTAGCTGCAAATCTGAACATTTGAGAAGCAAGCAATTTAAAAACCAATATAAATGATACTCCAGGCATGAAAAATTATATTCAAAATTTGCAAATTACTTAATGTAGTGACATAGAAATGTTACTAGCTACATTTAATAATTATCACCATTTAAGCCAATACATTCAAAGATACATTAGTGAAAAATATTTTTAAAAAATTTATTTTATCGATTTAAACCAAGGTAAACATAACTGAGTTATGTTTGACAAAAAATGATAAAGAGAATAGTTTTATCATTTTGTGTCATACATATTTACTAATACTAAACTATTGCTTTACTAATTTATTTGTACTTAATGAATTCTAGGCAGTCTATAGTCTAACGAATTTACAGGAATTTTCTTGAGGTAATAATGTAGGCAGTTTGATGTGTGTGAACTTTTACAAATACACAAAACTAATTACAAAATAAACCTACAAGTATATATATAATAGGTAGCGCTATTATTGAGGACGCATTAATAGAATTGTCATCAGTACGGCCGAAAAAGAAACCTAATAGCAATTAACATTAAAAATTCCTTATTTATGTATAATCTGTGTTAAATCTAAGAATATTCATTAAGAATACAATGGAAAATTAAGTTCAGAGCAGATTGGGACAGTATTATCAATCAAAGGGTAAATTTCCAATTCAACTTATGCCTAGAACAATCTTTTGATCTGGTAGGTCAGGATACAAATTATTTTCTTAGTAATTAAAGTACTAATATTTAGCTCTATATATATGTGTTTTCTAATTTAAAAAATTGTACTTATCTTGTGTTCCACTATTTAGTTTTCTTTTTACACCTATCCTTTCTTCCATATTGCCTTGCCATTAGATTTTTTGTTCTGCTTGATTTAAAGATACTTTTAAAATGGTTTCTCAATTTTTTTCCAGTACCATAAATGAAATCTTAATTCAAAATTATGTATAATATATAATGCGAAATTTTTAAAAATAAACCATATAATTTATTTTACCACCTTAATAGAGGATTACCATTTATCAAATTAAGTTTTTGCCAGGTATAGAAGTTGAGGAGAATAATTCATTTGAATCACTTCTGTATGCAATTGAAAGTTTACCTGAACTTCATACAACTGGGCACAACTAAATGAGCTAAATATTTTTAAAAGAAAGTCAAGGGAAAGATTTCTATACACAAACTTTAAAATCTTTCAGTATTAACATGATTTTTTGTTTTGTTCCTGAGAATATGACTGGCTGAATGAAATTCTTCAGAATTTAAACGCTTTTTCATAATAAAGTTGCATTTGCTAAAAATTTAAAATATAATAAAGATAAAACAAATTCTAAGGGAATTCCGGGTTCAAGCAATCACTAGTTTATTTATTCAATACATCATTTTTTATGGAACATAGTATATTTAAAAAATTTTCACTGAATAATTCTGTAAAATATAGTTAAAATACTCTCAGAAATTTGCAGCATGTTTCTCATAACTAAAACTTTTTTTAAAAATGTTCATGAAAATCTATAAGTGTGCGTTTTGTTAGCAAAGATTAATACCCATATCTGATTTGAATTAAATGCATTTTTGTAGAAGTTTAGCTTATTACAATTTTCCATTCCTCAAGGATTTTAAAATTGAAGAAATTGTTGCATTATCCAAATAATGATCTCATGCAACACATTTTTTTTTAAATAACATGAAAATATTGGCCAATACAAGTTTGTTTCACTTCATATATGGCAACCTATTTTATTCATTTCATTTCGATTACCTAGGATGCAAACATAAATTTTTTTTATTTTTTGGTAGGAAATTAAAAAAAATTAAGAACAAAATCAAATTTTGGTAATTTTTTTTATTCACAAAAACATTATGATGTATCTTCTTTTGTTACTCTGGTGTATATTACTTGGCTGCTGTGTTTCACAACTTGCTTGATTAATCCTATAAAAAAATTCCATAAGTCAATATCACATGAAACAACTTTGGAAACAAATTATCAATGAATGAGAGTAATCTTGAACTAAGATAAGAATTACAATATTTTGATCTAAGAGAAATATTGTCTTTTAAAGGCAGTATAAACAAAAATCCATTTCATATTCTTTATGCCTAAATTACAAACTGAAAATTTATTCTTTTCTTAATTGCAATACACGGAATAATTTTAAACTAAAATTGATTAAGACTGAAAACTAAAAGAAAATCCAAATATAAGGAAGAGAACAATTAAGAATGAAGACAGTTTTTCCTATAAAGCCCTTTCAATTAAATGTAAACAAATTGCATACATTAAAAGCAATAGGAAAATTACATATTTAATTGGCCTAAGAAAAACAAATGTATTTTCATAAGCCAAAACAAGATGGTATTTTAAGCCAACCAAAATAAGGGAACCAATAAATATTAGAAAATGTGTTTATGAAGTAATACCATTACTAACAAAATTACTATGAAGATGAGGCTTGTCTATATGAAACAGTCTATATAAAAAAAATTAAATAACTTAAGCACCCATGTGCTATGTATCAAAGCCAGTCTGCCAAATTCAACATAAATTCTTAGGAAAATATATATATATATATATGTATGTATATTGAAAGCTGCTGAAAAATGAATGCAGCTGAATTTGTTTGAAATGATTTTATCCATTTGTTGTGTGTGAGCAAATTTTACTCTCAATTGAATAACATTATATAAAAACAAAATAATGAAAAATCTTATTTTATTAAATTGATAGTTTTTTGTTGACATTTTCACATTAAAGAATATTTTTTAAACCAAGTATTTAAATTTAAAAGAACTTTTTAAATAATATTCTTGAATATCTGAAAAAATATTTTTAAAAATGGAGCAAATAAGTCTTAAAATTTTAAAAAAGCACCATGCTTTTTATAATAAAGATTTGACAATTTTTTTGTATTAATATGTAATGTCTTTTGCACTATTCATATCCAATTGTGTGATATAGAAATAAATTTTAATTATAAAATAGGCAATCTTTTGTATTAGATGAAATCAAAGAAATTCAAAAAATAAACAATGAAAAGAATTAATGTTTTTTACTAATTGCGCATACAATCAGTAAAAACATGTAACCTAAATTTTAAAATTTGGAATTCAATGCATAAAATTAAAACAAGTATTCTTGAATGAATTTGAAATACATTTAAATTTTAATTATGTAAACTTATACCGGAAAATGATTTGGGATAACAATCATGAATATTAAAAAGTTTTTGTTGAATTAAAGTGGACTTTTCAGAAACAATGTTAACAAAGGAATTTTGAAGAAATTTGAAATCAATAACAGGTTAGATTTATAATATACATTTTAATAAATTCTTAAAAAACAGCCTTCAAAAATCTTAAGGGTTTTATGTTTCCTTAATAAAGCTATACACATTAAATATAAAAATTAAAGCTGTTCAGTAAAATACTGCCACATTCTTGGATTAGTGGATATTTTAATCTGTTTATTTTCAAATTGTCTTATTAATCTAAATTATATTTGGTGAATCCAATTATTTATCAGAAAAAAGTTCTAATGTTTCTCTCCAACATTCTCAGTTATATATACATAACTACTGACAGAATAGAATACCTTATTACTAGAAAAATTAGAATTGACAGCCAAGTTAATTAATCATCTACCAAAACACATGTACATAAAAAATAGAATTTCAATAAAAGCAAACCTTTCTGGTGTAACTCCTCTAAAGCTCTTCGAGCCAAGGATCCTCGCACCTTCAAACGATCTGAAACTACTGATGGAGTTATTAATTTATAACTTGGAATTTCTTTAAGCATCTTCTCATATGTTGGCTTGTCAAACAAAACCAAATTGTTCAATTTATCTCGAACTTTTCCTTTGGACCACTTCTGCAAATAAAGTTAAATTCATAATTAAATATCAAGTTTAAAAAAATCACTTAATATATTTAATATAATTGTACAATCAGTCCTAGATTTAAAAATATCGATATCATTCCCAACTTTTTCCGAGTATTATTCGGGTGCAAAGTGGACAAACACATTATACCAAACAAAACAAATTTTTTTATCAAGAAAATAAATTGGCTACACTTCAAAGATTGGACTAAATAGTACACTTGCTTAATTTAAATTCTTACTTTTAACAAATCTCAGAACTTGAAATTCTGCTTAATTTGGAATATTTTTATGCACAAATAAAAAATGTTGATCAAGAAATTTTAAAGATTATACAGAATAAATAAGTTTATATATACAAAAAAATGCATCATACAAATTAAGTATGGTAATTCAAGACAATCTATGAAGTACAGAAGTTCTTGCTTAAAAAAAAAAAACAATCCAAGTCAAATTTACAGCAAATTAATATATGTTAAAACGGGATATTTTTTTTTTTTTTTAGGTCTGGTTGTTTTGAAGGAAGGCAAACCCAACAAAAAAGTTTATTTTCCAATAATACTTTAAGATTTTTTTTTAGTTATGTGTTTTAAACCTTTATGAAATGTATGTTTTTTAATTTTGGGAAAATTCTCATTGTAAAAAATGTGCACTTGGCAACAAAACAATCGCAATGGGTGGGGGAATATCAATTTAATTCCACACATTTTAAACATAAAAAGGCAGATGTGTGAATTATTTTGAATAATTTGTGACTTATAAAATAAATTTCATAGATTTTTCATTGTCAGTATTTACCACGTGCAGAATGTAGTGAATCTCAAGTTTTAGACAAAACATTCCATGTTTAATGAAGCGTTAGTGTGCCTTAAATATCTAAGCTAAAGAGGGGGAAGCCGGCCAATTTGTCTAGTGGTCAGTGTACCTGATTACAGATAGGGAGGTGTGGGGTTTGAATCCTGGTTCAGGCATGGATGTACTTTATCATCCTGTCTTTGGTTTTTCCTTGTGTGAATGAGGTGTGAATGTTTGCCTACCCTATAAATGGGTCCCTATGGCACGTGTGTGTACTGACGAAATCGGACTCCTCACCAAATATGGTTCAATTGGAAAAGTTGAGCAGCGCACCGAATTTGCCAGCCTAGCTGGTACACGAGAACAACAACAAAGAGAGGGAAATACAGCTTATCCAGAACACAACAATTAGTTTTTTTTAACAATATCATATTGACATTAGATAAAAACAATAAAATCAAAATCTTAACACTTTAAAAATTTTAAAATATACAATTTATACATTTAATAAAATATGACATGATCAATTTATAAAAATTTTCAAAATCTTAATGCAGATGCTCAGAACGTTGGGACATCTAAAAACTATCAACATAAAAATTCAGATGATAATTATCATCATAGCATTGCATTACACTACATCACAGTAGGTATTTATTGGCATAATGGCTAATTGATTGTATATCAACTAATATAACTAATATTTGTGCAAACAGTTTCTGAGGATGATCATTTACACTGTCAGCTGATTTCTAGTATTTGAAAAACCTGCTTTAGAAAATGTTGTGAGAACTGTATAAAAACATTGTTATCATTAAATTCAAGATGTCTGAAATAGAATCAAGCAACACACAAGTTAGATTTACTTCTAGTTTAATTTATAAAAAATCAGCTAAATGACAAATCATGTGCACAGCTTTAGGCACAACTAATGTGTCATGACACTGAAAGTTTGGGACCAAAAGTTCAAGAACAATGATACTTCAAGAAGCAGAATGCTCTGGCCAGCCTACTGAGACAGATGAGGCCCACGTGAAAACTAGTGGAAGAAAATTAGCATTCCAACATTTGAGATCTAAATTATGTTAAACCTATGTCCATTAGTATAGCACTAGCCATCATACAAACTTGACACACCAGTTCAACTGCTTGGTGCTGCATGAGCTAATACAAGCAGACAAGAACATGTTCAAACCTGCAATATTTAATGGCTAATTGATGTAGATAGTAATATAATAATCCACCATTTATCTCGTGAAAGATAATATAATAATCCTCTATATCCTGTTGAATATAGTAATAATCTTTCACTCATCTCGTGAAAGGTATTATAGTAATCCTCTATGTCCTGATGTAAATTGTAATATAATAATTCACCATTCATCTCGTGAAAGATAAACACAAACGAAAAAATTTGTACAGTATCATCCCTTGTAAAGAAGTGAGTTTACTAACAAAGAAAAACTGGTTAATACACACCAGGTATATCAATCAGTAGTACCGCTAAGCACAATTTCAAAAATGAAATTATCATAATTTGTATCTGGGAAAGGGTAAAACAATCAACAGTAATGTTGCTATCAAATCCAAACGTTGAATTTAGTACTAAAGGAAGAAGGTACTGTTCCATTAAGATAATGCAAGACTACAGTGCCTGCAACCACTAGATGGATTCTAATAGGATCTTTTAACATATTCACAATATAGCCTTCACCATGGCTTTTGCACTTTTACATTTTTTTACATCTGCAATTATATCTTGCTAGTGCTATTTGACTCTAAACAGGACATGTGCAATGAGGTTTAAATGTTTTTGGAGTTGCAGCCATGAAGTTACAAGGATGAAAGTTTTGAACTAAAATATTTGCAGAAAATCAGATTTCAGTATGATATGTACCTGCTTACATGTTTTTTGACATTAAAAACTTTATAGAGGGAAGAGTCGTCACAAATTGAAATAGAAAGATCAGATAGATTTAAAAGATTGTATATTATAATAGAAACTAATAACTATGGCAAACTAAGTTAAGATTGAACTTCATTTAAATATAAATCAAAGTAACTTAATTGTAATACACCTGCATTATCAGTAAAATTGAATTGAATATTTAGAAATAAAACCAATGCTCAGTACACGTTGGGATTAGTCTTCCACATTTCAGTTTCAGACCCGAAAGATTGTTCATCACAGCATTAATTTTTTAAAAGAATTTCAACAATATTTACATAAGGCTAAACTGAGTATTACGGTCTCACCTAGTAAATCTCAGAAGGTCGCCATGGTCTGAACGAAAAGTCAACAAATCGGTAAAATTTGGTGATTATTTTTCATCGCCATAAAATAACCAAAAGCGATTAGTCGCCAAATGTGTCACTATGCATATTGTCCGAATATCCCGGAAACGCCAGCCATTTTTATTTTGGATTTTTTTATCTGCTGTAAAGCGCGGTAATTTAAATTCTGTTTTTTCGTATTTATATTTTATTTCACTTCGAATGTAGCGTGCAATATAAATATTATCTTTTATATACACATTTTTTTTATTTCGGGTCGGATATAGTGCCAGAATTTCAATCCTATCCATTTGTTTTATTTTGCTGTGTGGATACAGTGCCGAAATTTCAATAATGTCTTTTATATTCGTTTTGTATTTCGCTGAGAATATAGTGAAGGAATTTCTATTTTGTCTTTTATATTCGTTTTGTTTTTTGCTGTTGATATAGCGCTGGATTTTCAATCCCGTATTTTATATTCAATTTTGATTTTGCTGTGCGTGTAGAACGCCGGATGAAAAATGTAGGTAAGAATTGTATTTCATTGTCTGCAGGCATGCAGAATTTCTAGAAGTGTATGTATTTAAATTTCCAATAATAAAAAAACTATAAAATCTATGCTCTAAAATTATTCTAGATTTGTTTACTTTTATGTAGTAATGCTTTGTAACATTCTGTGTTTAATAGCTAAAATTCTATTTTTTAACTTGTTTCTAACTAAATATTATTAAATGTAATTATTTTTGCTACTTTATTTACTTAATTTTAATCCTGAAATATTTTTAAATAGAATTTTTAATCAATTCTTATTATGATCACTGTTTTCTTGCACGCAGTTAGGCTTAGCGATTCGAAATATGGGGGGAAACCGGCATTTAGTTTTAGCGGAGGGAAGGGGGAATTGCTAGCCGGGTGAAACTCCCGCCGTTTTTTGCGCCAATTACAGATCGTGTGGCACTCTTTTTGGGTTGCCAATCAATTTCCAAAACAGCCGTCTCAGGCCCTTGGTGGAAAAAAATTTCGCTAAAGTGAGACCGTAATACTCAGTTTTACCAAAACCAATGCTCAGTACACATTGGGATTAGTCTTCCACATTTCAGTTTCAGACCCGAAAGATTGTTCATCACAGCAAAATAATTTTTTAAAAGAATTTCAACAATATTTACATAAAATCTTATAAGCTAACCACTCCATAACAAGAAATAATATGTGCATAGTCAGAAATAATATTCATATTAAATAAAAACCTAATAAAGAAAAACAAGATCTTACATAATAAGTCAATGCTCAGTAGACGTTGGGAATAGTCTTCCACATGTAAGTTTCAGACCCGAAAGACTATTCATCATAGCATTGTAAATTAGAAATCAAGAAAGCACAGAAATAATAAGACACTTTATTAATCTAAGCTAATACTCTAGTTTAAATTAAAACTTAAATTACAAACATTCATATCTAAGATTAATAATATCTGTACTTTAGTATTCAAAATTATAGGTTATCAGGCTGCTTGCATTACAATTCCATAATTATCAGTAACCCCCAGTTGTCAAAAAGTTGACATTTATTCATACCATTCAAATATAAACAAATGCTCAAAATCTGAAATTTCAGAAAGCATTTTTAATGAGGATGTAGAATATTAAAAAATCTTAAATCTGAATTTGCTATTTTCGACTAGAAAATTTAAGGTGCTTTTAGAATAGAAATAACCATATTTCTACTAAAGAAAGTGAAGTTAAATTAAATTGAAATCTAGTTAAATTAAGCAAGTTAAAAAGAAAACATAAGTTAGACACTGTAAGATATAATATGTAAAGATTATATTCAAGTAAATTTAGTTAGCACTTAGTTACATATTGATATTTTACACTTAATATTAAAAGGCAAAATAGAAAAAACAAAATTAATGCTCAGTACAAGTTGGGATTAGTGTACCACATAACATTTCAGACCTAAAAGTCTGTTCCTCATTGCAATACACTAAACAGTATATATAATTTATTAAATAAATTTTTATTAAAAAGTAAAACCAACCAAATTTAGCCAAAAATTAAGTTCAGATGCCTTTCTTATCAGCAATTTCTATCCAAAAATCAAGTTCTTTTTATAGGGAATCTTTCATTACATCTAAATGTGATCCTTACATCTAAATTTTATTACATCTAAATGAGATGCTTTTGGCATTTTTAGGACTACAGGCTAATTTGTTTTAGAGATCAATAAATGATAAGCTTCAAAGGTCAATCAACCAATTCCATATCGGATAACAGGTCTTATTACATGCATTGTCTTAAAACTGATGAATTTCAATTTAAGTTGGTTTCTAAGATAACAGTAACTGCATTATAAAAACATAATAATTACTTGAGTACTCAAAATTTTGTTAAAATTTAATGATTTTAAATAAACATTTACCATAATATACACTTCGTATTTATACCATTAATTTTATAATTATTTCTTATAAACTAATAATTCAAGAAAAAGAATATTTAGAAGACTCAAAATATATACTTTTTTAAATGTCTTCAAAAATACTACCTGAATATTTTGAATGGTATTAAATCATTGAGCTAATAACTACACGTATCCATTTAGAGAACATAACAGTGGAACCTTTAGATTAAAATTTTCTTTAAGACACTGAAATGTAACAAGTCAGATAAAGTAAATTTCAGAGATCACTACCAAGATTTAAAGGAAATTAAATTATAGTAGGTTAAACATTTGGTAAATAACACCAGCAGAATTTTTCAGGATTACTTAATTAACTAGTTGATTAAGCATGTTGGTGGAGTTAAGCAAAATATTGAAATACACTATATTACTACCTTAAATTAAAATCATTACATAGTTACCTTCTTCTTAGCTTTGCCTCCAGAAGATCCTCCTTCCTTCTTTTTGGACCCAGCTTTGGGATCCTTCTTCTTAGAATCCTGTTTAGGTGGCTGAAAGGACAATGCAAATTATATAGCAGTAATTTTCTTATTCATCTGTTAAATTAATATTTCCAATTAAAACATAAAAGATTTGACTTCTAAGGTATTCATTTATACAACTCATGATTAATGAATATAGCAAAAAAAAAAAGGATTTAACTCGTATCTTCTAATAAAATTCACTGATTACAGTAGAATCGTAAGTTTAAAACCACGTTTTCGATGATCAAACATATTCGCTTTGTCAACAACAAACCAATGTGAGAGTTTAATTCTAGAAAAAAAACTAATGTTTCTTAGTTAGAAATTAAAATATTAATAATTGGGGAAAAATTAAAATAAACTATTGAATTTAAATGGCTGAATTTTACCTTATACTACCTTGATCGTATTGCCTTAGAGCATGCCTCGGCATTTTAAAATTTACACGTGTAAAATGCTAAGCCTAACAAATTATTGAAAACTTTAAAATGACCAGTTACATATCAAGGGCAGCTCTTAAAATTAAAAAATAACAATGAATTATCGATTAAACAAAAAGTTACAAATTAAAAAGAGTTAATTTTATTTCAAGATCTAATTTGAGATTTTTAATGCGAATATCTAATAGTGTGTTGTATGTTATGAGATTTGAGCGCTTCCAGAATACTGAAAGAATATATAATTTAAAATAATAAAGAAGTATGTTTCATTTAAAAAAAATTTTAATAAATGAAATTAATTACATATAACTTACCATTTTACTTTAAATTCTACCTCATGCAGCAACTAACACGGCAAAGCTACAAATCTTTTAGCAAAGAAAATGGCGTTAACGGTTGCCAACTCCAAACTGAAATAAAATTAACTAATATTTCCATAGTTATTGTTGTTAGGCTGTTGTTGAAAAATTATAAAAGGGCGCTGCAAATCATCCATATTAAATAAATCGGAATAAAAAATCTAGCCTCATCATACCCCGTTCGCGGCTGCACTTTTTAATTAAAATAACAAGAGAAAAGCTTCTTAATAAAAGTTAAATCTACCACTGCATTTCTTGAAAAAATGATGACTAATACAGGTATTACATGTATCAATTTTCAACATATCCTTGCGAAGTCTCCTGACGCTTCACGTATGGACTATTGTGCCTTTGGTCTGTTAAAAAAGGCTCTATCTAAACGCAAACCCACCACGATGGATGGACTCTGGAAAGTAATGGAAGAGGAATGGAAGCAAAACCCCTGGAAATCTTGCAAAAAGCTCTTCTATCATGGAAATCACAATGCAGACTTATAATCCAGAAAAAATGCTATATAGATCGAACATTTTAAAAAAGAATCTTTACATTTTAAACATTAATTAAACGGCTGCGAAATCGTTCTAAAAATCTGTTAATACCCTCTGTACTTGCAACTAATCATTAACATATAAAAGAAAACTAGGATAAGCAGCAGGAAAGTTAACGCGATCGAACAAAATTGTTCCCTCAAGCTCCAAATAATTGAAAATCAATGATATATTGACCGTTATTCTATTTCATGGGAACCATATGTAAAAAGAAGTAATTTTTTGTGTCAGTAACAATTTTTACTATAGTTTAGTTAATTTTTATTTTAAATAAAAGCAATATTTACAGGAATGAAATGTTTGGTTTCGAAAATCTTTTATTGTTTGCATTATTGTAACTTGTGACAAAATTTATACATAATTAGTAGTTTTCTTACAGAAAAATACTAATGTTTAATTTTTGATTATACTGTAGTCTACCAAACAAAGAAATACTGTTTTTTATTGAAATAAAAATAGAGTAAGTTATGAAGGTGGAATTATAGATTCATACAAAAAAAATTGACAGTTAGGCAATTAATAAATCAGGTTTAGTAAAAACACGACGTACTTTTAAATTTGGAAAATCATATTTTTATATTGTTACTGTGTTTTTCTCAAGGTAAGGAAAGTGGAATTATTGAACTTGTACCCCACATTCATTAGACTTGGTGTACAAAATTTAAGCAACAGATGTTTTTCCCAATAATTCTACGAGAAATCATCTGATAGGCATGAAATTACGAAATGAGTAACAGAATTAGATGACGAAATCAGAAACAGCTAGATGACGAAATGAGAAGCAACTAGATGACGAAATGAGAAGCAACTAGATGACGAAATGAGAAGCAACTAGATGACAAAATGAGAAGCAACTAGATGACGAAATGAGAAGCAACTAGATGACAAAATGAGAAGCAACTAGATGACGAAATGAGAAGCAACTAGATGACAAAATGAGAAGCAACTAGATGACGAAATGAGAAGCAACTAGATGACGAAATCATTCTAGCTTAAAAAAAAATACAATGCATAAAATATGAAATCAAACAAAAAATGGCTTTATTGATTTCCTAACATCAGTAAACATGATTGCATGTCTAAGAGGAAGAACAACAAGCAGATGTTTCGTAAGTATGAGATATGGCCTCTTTTTACCGCAATTATTGCTTCCTATCGTCTCTCTACAGCACCAGATTGCCCAAAAGTTCTTAAGGTAAACGCACCCATTACTCAATTAGAACAATTAGCAATGCCTGCTGTTGAGGGGTTTGTCCCCTAGAGGATAAAATTGTACCACGAGGCATCTAACCAAAGCATTTCATACATGTTCTATGGGATTAAAATCAAGAGAACATGCTGGTCAATTGATTCAAGTTATATCTTTTCTTACTGGTGTCTTCTGGACAAAAGAAGTCCTGTATGTATTCCAATTGTATTTTGGAACAGATACAAAGAGGGAAGTATCAGTTCTTCATAATAACAATCTTTGATTACAGAGACCCTTTTGGAAAAGGGGAACATAATCTACCCATCCAGCATGCTTCCTGAAGCAGCAGCTTCAGGACCGATCAGAAGATATCGATCTCTTTCTGTGATGTTAAAGGGATGGAACAATGTCTTGACCTCTGTATCCAAATCAACTGGCTTTGAGAATCACTTGTTACACTGAAATGACTCTCATCCGTGAAGAGGACACTACCCCGTTGATGAGATGTCCAGTTTTTATTCACCTTGCACCACTCATATCAGTGATGCCAATGGCCAGCTTTCAAAGGGATGAAACGTTCAGAGAGCATGTGAATAGGAAAAATGTTGGGACACAGTAAATGACGATACTTGTATCCTGGCTGCCATGCACTTGCTGCCTAGCATCGGGTTTTTCCCCTGCAAAACTGTATCCACTACAGTTGTTTCTCAACAGCAGCCATCGCTAATCTTTCTGAAAGTGGTATCTATGGTTTGGAAGGCTTTTAGAACACGTAAAATAATATTTTTGTGGATCCGGAACTCTTCAGCAACAATGACCACACTGCCACTGCGAATATGGATATATTCGCAGATACTTTTTCCTTACCTAAGACAATTACACAGATAACAGTTTTAAAAAGGCGAAAGTAACTTACGCTTCTGTTCTCCAAATTCGTAAATGATGGCCTGAGTATCTTTTCTGCGAGTTGAAATCAATGGTAATTCGGTTTTTAAATGCATAATAAACACTACAATTAAGATTTCAATATAAAACATAACCTACGTTGTAAGTTCGCCATCGACTAGACATATTTCATTCAACTGCTTAGCTGTTCTCAATTCAACCCCTTATTAAAATTCTATGGATAAACAGAATAAGGATTTTATTTATATTAATGGTAAATGTAAGATTCTTTGAAGTTTCTCCCGAGATTAGTTATAGTATGTATCAGATACCATCAAATATTTAAAATTCAAGAAGCGCTAGTATAGGAATTTTTTTAAAAATAAACATTAATACTTTTTAAAATAACCATCAGATTTTCACAATTGGGAAGTAGTAAATATTTACTTGTTTTTACTTCACTTCTTTTTTTTAATGTTAATTTCAACATGATCTGATTTTCATCATATAACTTGTGAATTTTGTTAAATTATTTAAATATTGCTTAAAAAATAATAAATTTGGCATTTGTGTTTATTTTCAAAATGGAATGCAAAATAACACATTTTAAGGCTCTGCTAGACCTCCGTTGGGAAAAATCGAATCCTATGTTAATCCAATGGATCACATTTTAACGGGTCACAAGTGCTATTTTCATGGTAGAAACTTCCGGTCTTTTGCATATTACAAAAAACGAAACTACTGTCACCTCTACGTTAATTTTTAGTGTTTAAAAATTTTGTAAATATTTTTAAAATGTCAAAATATCTCCATCCCTGCAAGTAAATTTCAACCAAATTCTAATTTCATTGAGGTTGTACAAAATTTGGTTTAGAGATATTTCCTTTTTTTTTTTCTTCTAAGAGTTACAAAATGAACATTTTTGTTTATTTTAAGCTAGAAATATTTTTGATTGCATCAATATTTCTTTACGAATTTTGATTAGAAATCAAACTCATTTTCATTTCTGAAAATCCATCTCTGTACATAACGCCACCTATGAAGCAGAATATTTTTTAACGCCAAACTAGGCTCATTTTCGACACTTCGGTAACTAAAAGAAGGTGAAATTTCTGGGAAAAACTACTCCCCATCTGATTCCCGCTGTTTTACGATGCGGTAGGGAAACACTTCCAAACTGAGCTAGACGAATTAGTTTTTCTCACTCAACGAAATAGAAAAGACATCTGTAAATAATGCTTGTTAGATTCTTGTTTAATAGTTTTGAAAAGTAGCAATGATATGTATTTTTAAATCCGCTTTGTTTATTTACATTTAAGTAAATTTTAAAAATGAAATATTGTAAACTGTTTTGTGTTATGATATTCAATTATATTATATACTACGATTTTGAAAGACTACCTATGTATTAAAAATGTATGTTATATATATATATGTATATAGTTTATGTTCCTTTCTTCATGAAATGAATTGCTTAAGCATTTCTACATTTTATTAAGAGATTTATTTTAATTACTATTTTACCTCATATATACTTCAAGGTATTAACTGAATTTCCCATATGCTCATGAAATTAAATTTATTACATTTGTAGATTTATTTTTAATTTTGCATGATTATAAATATTACATAAAATTATATTTTTCTCGTATTGCTATCAGTTGTATTTGCATTTGATTATTTGTTGACAAATAAACCTCTAATTTATATTTCTCAGTTTTGTTAAACTTATTTTAATCTAATTTACCAGTGTGTTTTTATAATGCTTATTTAGTGCTAATCTAATTTTGTTTTTATCAAGCCAGTGGAAAAAAACAAATAAAATAACTGAAGAGTTTCAAAAATCTTTAGATTTAAAACGTATTTCACGACACATCTTACATCAGAAAATTAACTTTTTAATAAACGTGTACTTTTAATATAACTTAGTTAATTTTATTGATATTGAGGAATAAAGCTAGAATGTAGGGACTTATAAGATGAAAGAAGGATAAGAGATGAATATTTCTTTCAAGCTCTAATTAATTCTAATTATATTATGATTATTATGTATACAATTACAGAGTTGCAATATTTTTATGAAAATTTCGATTATATATACATATAATATTTTATGTTCTTTTTGAAATTAAATTTTTTTAATTATTTGTAGCATTCAGATTCAAAAGCATCTTAAGTCAATGGATCAAGTCTCATAAAATAAAATTGAACCAAGGCACTTAAAAATACATTTTTAATCATTCATATATTTTAGGTTTGATTTGAATTCTGATAATCATTTTTGACCATTTAATTAGTAACTGTAAAATCACTCAACATTTACAATTTGCTTTCATATTTTTTTAGCGTGAGTAATAAAAATGTAAAATAATTTTTACTTTAGAATCACTGGCAGGTATTTGTCCCAAAGACGGCAACGGATAATTCCGTGTCAGTTTCGTTGAGCATTTGAACTGATCCATTTTCACTCAACCATATTCTAAAAGAACCCTGGGTGTAATTTGATGTATGCAACTGTTAGAAGAAAATTTATAACTCTCTTTTTCGCTGTTCTTATGACCTTACTTTAATTTTCATGATAGAACGCCCCAAATCTGGCAGACTCGCTAATTGCGTAGGATTGATTGACAAGCAATTTCAACCAATAATATTGTTTTGAATACACCCCTACACAAAACTTTGAGAACTAACGCCAGAGGGCGACAAGACAACGTAAGTTCTCACCTCGGTGTGGAAGAGCCTTAAGCATGACAATTCTTTTACTCATGTAAGATGCAAGAATACAACTTTAAATGAAAAAAATTCGTACTTATTGTAATAATTTTAAGTAGCTTCCTTCTAATTTAGTAATTTAATCCTCTAATTTTTAGTAATAAAATCCTTTGTTGTCATTGTGAGCTACATATAAAGTAGACAAACCTATAAGCCAAGATCGGTCATATCTTGGCTGCCTATATTGGAGTAATTTCGGCAGCCAAGCTAGGCAACCCACATTGGTCCTATAGAACGAAATGTAGACCATCCAGAACTGCCCCAATATAGACCGCCAAAACTGAACCAAGACAAAGCCACGATTAGCCAAGCTTTTTTGATACTTGTGATGAAGCTACAAAAGAAATAAATACCCAAAAATAATGTAATCAAATTACTACAATTAATTCAAATGATATAATTTAAGTTCATTAAAAACGATTAACTTCATTAATTTTTAATGAACTATTTAATATTACTTCGCGCTCAACGAGTATAATTCATTTCAGAATCATAATCGTATAGTCGTTATATGCGAAACAATTCTTCTCATATAAATTAATGTAAAATGCGGTATAAGTTTCATATGGAAAAAATATTCACAAAATGTTTTGTGTAACGTTTATTCAAAGAAAATTAGTTACATTTTGTAACACACACACAAGGAGAATGAATCATTTTCATCCCTTCTTTCACCACGAAACAAACCTAGCAGGAATGCAAATTCGATTTTTTTAAAACCATAATCGAAATAATTATGATACCTACCTATTTTTTACTGGAAAGATGTCCAGAGACATTTTTTCACCGACGCTTAAAAATGTGGCAAAAATACGAAAATTATAATTAGATAAATTTGTAGTGTGTATAGTCACTTCCTTATTTGGATGATGCTTCTCAATGTAAGATGCATTACAATTTCCCATGATTTCTGCATTTTTCTTATTTCCCTAGAATATTGTCGCTTTTCTGTTGCTTCTTCCACCTCTGAAAAATTTCCTGCCTAAACTACTTTCTGTGAAAAACAATGCTACTCCATAGGTTCTTCGTGGTTAGCTCCTAGCTGTATTCTTCCACAATCTTTGGTTAATCGAGCATGATAAGAATGTAAGCTCCCTTGTGAAGAACTTTAAAGCATACACACATTATACTCGAGATAAAAAGCACATTTTACTTGACAAATTTATTTGATTATTAACACAGTTTAAATTGTAATATTCCAGAGAAATAAAAATGTTCTCATTATGGCATAAAAAACAAGGTTTTTTATTTAAAAAAATCTAGTTTTTAAAATTAATAAAAAATGTAACAATAATTTCCCAGCAAAGAAATAAAAAATGAATACAACAGTAATGAAATTTTTTTAATAAGCCAGATTTTTACAAATTTTGAAACAATAATCAAAATTTTATTCAAAATTATCTTTCATTTTTATAAATACTTGCAGTAATAATTTGATAGTGTTTAGCTAAATTAATTAAATCTAGAAAATAGTCACATTAGTGTTTATGAATAAAATTTTTATTCAAAAAGGTAAACATAAATTGATCATATTCAGGCTTTCATAAAAAATTAACTTTTTCTTCCTATTTCTTATGACCACTTTTTATAGAATCATCAGAAAATAAATATAGCTTAACGAATGTTTATATTTCAACAATTTATTTAATAATAACTTAATTTGTCAATCAACAACTACTTATTTGACGATGATTTAATATTTTACACACCAGTTAATTTTAAATAAGATAAATTTTATGTCATGATAATCTTGATGAGTCTTTTAAATACTCAACTAAGACTTAATCTAGGAATACCATGGTTATGGAAAATTCTGAACTTGTTGGAAGCATTCATAGGACAATTTTATGAGTAATGCAAGTAAATGCTGACATTTTAGAAAATATTTCATGAGAACAGTGTTTTTACAGCTCTGCCATTATAAATCGAAAAATATTTTCATTCATAAACTACGTTAATTCACAGAACATAATAAGTGTAAAATCTCCCATCATAAAGAACCATATTTTCCAACTGTTTGCTTGACAAGAGTTTTGTTAAAAAAATATAATATTAGTATAAAATTATGTCATATGTTATTTTAAAAGGAATATCTTACAGAAAGTTTAGAATCATAAAAATATGTCAACAAAAATAACATGGCTGTAAGAATAATGTGTCAAGAAAATTATTAATTAAATAATAAAGTTATAGAATTACAATATAAACCATTTTCCTTTATCACATGGAAAGTTTTTCATTATCATATTAATGTATTCTACATGAAATTTTATAACACTCAAGTTAGACATACCTGACTTATTCAGAGCTGTTCTCAAGAGCTAAAAAAACTGTTAATGCTTATGGATCATTTCACCTGTTCACCAATGGTACCAGGAAGAGTGCCCTGGGGTTCCGTTATCACTCAAATGTGGTTGGGACCTGTATGCTATCACTTGGCTTATCATTGGACACTTGAGATCCCAATCTGTTCGAAATGTGCTGACCATAAGGCCAATCCTAATCATATTCTAGATTGTCTGGGGCTTGCAAAAATTGATTTTTTTCCATGCCCAATTTTAGTGTTAGATTTTTAGAGAGAGAAAATTCTTAGAGCTGACTTAATGTTACTAAACAATTGATATATACAACAATAACAATACATTTTATAATTTATTTATCTTTTATTTCCAATGACAGTGCAAATGCAAGGAATAACACAAATAAAACACATGTAAAAGTACAAAATAGATATGAGACGAAAACAGGACAGGGGAATACAATACACAAACGAGATGACCAGAGTCATTCCCCCAAAAGTTCTCTGGTTTGCCAATAAAGCGATGATTCAGAACTGCCATGCAAGGCAGCACAGGTGGAGGTGGGTCCTATTCATGGGCTCTACCAAAATGCTGAGCAGACACTCAGGTGAATTTGAGATGCCAATGCAGTGCAAGTGTTTAGCCAGACAGTTGTGACCGACTAGGAGTTGAAATTGTGCCACAATTTCACGGAGTGGATCATCAGGAATATTCAGAAAGTCATCTTTCCACTGCTTAGCTTTCATCCTTTTTGTAGTTTAGAAGCTTGAATTCTTTTAAAAACTTGTTTTAGGTGTAGCCTTATAGTGTGGTAGGAAATCTCTGTGTGTTTTGGCTGGAGAAGTCCTGCGCTCCTCTTAGCGAAGAAGTCTCCCTGCTTGTTTCCACAGATGCCACAGTGCCCAGGTATATACTGGAACACAACATGTTTCTTTCATGATGTCAAAACTTTCTAGCCGAGCTGGCAGGCGAATAGTTAGCGCTCATGCCTTCGGTTCAACAGTTCGTGGGTTCGAATCCCACTTTGGGCATGGATGTTTGTAGTGGTTTGGAATCCACTTTAAACTGTAGGTTCCCGGTCTAATTAGCCCTCGTGTGCAAAAAATGACTGTTGAACGACAAACAAACCAACCAAACAAACCAAACCAAAACTTTCCATGAGATCCTGGATATGGAGAATTTCACAAGATGAGGGAGAAATTGAGCTTATGGCCTGAATTGCAGCTTGTGAATCAAAGAATAGAGACATTCTTAAAAACATCAGGAAGACAAATTTTATTATAAACCAACTTATATGATATTTATTATGCATGTAAATCATTTCCAACAAAATACATATGAAATAGTAGCTTGAAAAAATAATTGTTTGATTGTTGAATTTCTCAAAAGTGATTAACAATATATGTTAAATACTTGTATGTCATACTTCAAACAAATTGCAAATTCTCATTATGAAAGACAAAAATAAAAGAGTGCATTTGATTAAAATATTCTCATATTAAGAAGGAGATAAATAACAATTTAAAAAAGAAGCTTGATTCACACTACATTTTAAGTCAAACATAATAACATTTAATCTTATGCAACATTTAATATCAATGAGTGTGATACAATTTAAAACATTTTATTTTACTATTAATTTGTGTGAATTAGATCATTCATAATATTGCAAGATAATGAATTAATTCATTATTTTGCAATATTATTTACTCACAAGAAACAATTATAGTCATTAATTCTATTAAATATTTCTCAAAATGTTTATATGTTCATAGAGACATATTTAAACTTTTATAATAAATTTCAGCAGAAAATAAATGTTCAAATTTTACACTTCCTACTAAGCAAATCTGCACTTAAAATTTCAAAGCAAGTGATAAATTACCTAAATGATCACATTTTTTAGACAAAACATTTTACATTTTCCAGTTAAAGGAGGCTAGGAGGCAAAAACACAAAATTTACGAATAAGATAAAGGTAAAAAAATCAAACTGGAATAGATTCTAGAGATCATATTTCAGTGATAGGTGCAAGCAAAACAGCTACTAAATGGATTACTTGGAGACAAGGAATAGTTATTCTGAACAATCGATTTTGCAATATGCACATTTGGACTATTTGTGGCAAACATAATTATAAAGTGAGACCTCAAGTTATAATAAATTAATAGACTACCACCATAAAATATGCATCAAATAAACTGGATTAGAATCTGATAAAATATTCTAACTACATCAATACTAATATATTTTTCTTAAGCAAAATAGTAAACAATTTACAAGTATTGTGAATAATTTTTTATGTTGAAATAAAGAGAAAAATAAAACTTTTAAATCAAAATATTTTCTCTCTCTTTTTATTTTTTTTTAAAGAAAAACACTATTACAATTAACAAAAATTAATTATATAACAAGCCAAAGTAAATAAAGAAAAAATGAACATAACTATAATATTTAAACCTCAGAAATTTGACAGAGTCAAATTTCTGAAAATGATAAATAATGAAACAAATTTGATAAAACCAAAGAAAATACAATTTTTAAAATATTATTCAAACAAAACAAAGACTATGTTTATAATTAAAATAAGCATTTGTTTTTAATTATTGATTCTGATCTATACATTACCATAAAAACATTTAGAATATAAAGTAACAAATTCTGTATTTAATAAAAATTACAAGAATTCCACAAATCTCTTCAAAATGATTTAGAAAACTGTATTCACTTTAATGGATATTCATAAAAAATGATACAGTTAACATTACCAGAAAGGATTTTCATTTGTACAGCTAATAATGTAAGTCTGTACAAAATGAAAATTCCATCTTTTTTCAGTTTATATTCAAAATATCAAACAGCATATTTTTATTACAATACAAATCAAATGCATTTGTTTTAACAAAGAAATGAAGTAAATGTTCATTGTTTACATTATTATAGTATATGCTCTTGAAGAGAAAAATATTTCATTGTAATTCTTCATGGGAGCTAAAATTTTCAATATATAGTACATTCTAATAATAACAATAATAAAATAACTATGCAAATTTTTTAGTTTAATTTATATTATATATAAAGATGCAAAATAACTCACTTTTCTGAAATAGAAATTAAATTACATGCTTCAATGATAGAAAAATAATCCAGAAATAATACAATTCATTAAGTCACAGAAAAATAATCCAGAAATAATGCAATTATAAACATAACAAAATTCATTATCAAAATAGAATGGTGATTTAATTATAATTACTAAAGCAGTTTGATAATGATAATAATATATTGAATTCATTATTAAAAAAATCTAGATAATAAGAAAAATATAAATAAGAAATGGTTTTGTTTGTAGTTTCTAAATTTTACTAAATGTTTTTCATATAATAATGGTATTCAATTACTTCAATGCAAGCAAAATTTTTAACTTATCGTTTTATGAATAAGGTTTTATTTAATACAGAATAAATTTCCTTTCAAAAATTAACTATTTCAAGACTTTTTTCAAATTCTATATCACTGTGGGCGACGAATTGCAAAGAAAAGTAATTCAAAAGTCAAAACTTCTTTATTATAACGAGTACCCAGAGACATTGATTAAACGATCTTATATAATCCTTTAATTTAACAAGATGTTTTAACCTTTTGAGTACAGCGTCATCGTTTAAAAAAACTGCTCCTAGGACGGCGCAAGAAGATGACATTTCCTACCCCCTTGACCGAAAGGAGAGGGTCATTTTCCTCCCATTTAAGTGCCCCAGGTTTCACCGTGACGAATCTTTAACTTTTGAGGGAGATACGCCGCGCTAGGTCTGCTGTAATTCTAATGAAAATGTAAATGCGTTTACCATAAATACTGTACTTATCGACAAACTATCGATTTTTTTCTAATCTTTGTTTTATATACCACATTAAGAAATGTTATAAGAATTTGAAGATTATATACATGCATTTGTTAAACAAACTTAGTCTGTTTTAAAAACAATATGGTGTATATTAATTTATTACAGAGAATTTTCAGAAATAATTATTTAAAATAATTACAAACTTCTTTAATGAATTTGTAATTAGTTATAATAAAAATTGATAAGCAATAAACTAACTGAATATTTCAAAAACATTCCTAAAAACAACCTGCCTAATATTAAAATATGTAAATAAATATAAAGATATTTTTAACAAATATTTCCTTTTATGAGTAATTACAAGCAAATTGCTGGAGTTGCATTTGAAAAAGATTAAAAGTAATCTGTGTGTTAAATACAGAAATGGTTTCAATTTTCTTTTGATTTAAGTATTTCTATTTATAACAAATTTCTATATTGAATGTATTAAAATATATGCTTTTATATCCTTCATTTTAAGGAAAAAGCTTAAAAATGGAATTTTTCTTTCTGCATGTTTCTGCAGCTAAGTATAAAACATTTTGCACAATGAAGGTAGCCAGACGAATCTTGAGTTTCTCCTTTATTTGTAGAATTTAGGTTGATTGTTTAATAAAATTACATTTGTCATACAATAAATAGTAATACTCGGTTCATTTCTCAATAACTGAGAATTTGAAAATGTTCATTCAAAAATAATACATTCCAAAATATACTCGTATTAGTCTCAGAAAATATTTTTATAAAATTCTTAATAGTATCGTAGCAAAAAAGCATTAGCCTTATATTGGGAATAAATTCTTTTCAGTATTTTTAGCTTTTATAAAACTATGCTTAAATTATTTTTAAAAACCAAAACCGTGATTAGTTTAATTTTATACAGAAATTAAAATTACGTAGAAGAAAGACTGACACAACTAAAAGGCAACTTTTTTAAATAACTACCGCATCTCAATTTATGATTGAAAGTATTTTCATTTTTATATTTATTTTATTTCTACCTATATGTTTTTTTATGAGATTAAAAAATACAATGTGCTCCTGGGATATTTTCCATAAACAGTACGTCGAAAGGAAGAAACCAAGAAATATGTCTAGCATCTATTCCGATATTTGTGTACATAAAAAAAAAGTGACGTTTAGTACTGTTTATTCAATAGTGCATTGGACTAATGAATAAAATATATTTCACATTGAAGAGCATATTTCTAACACTAAATCAAAACTATTTCTTTGTAAAAAATTTATTTCATTAGTCTATCTAAAAATCTAGAATGTGAAAATAGCTCTTATATTACATGAATACCGTTTCTTAATGAAAATGTTTCGAAGACTATTAAATCTTTGAATTGGGAATTTCCTAACACATACTTTCTCAAGTGTAAATTATTATGAGAAACTTTTAACATTCCCTTATAATATTTTCTTATTTTAACTTTTAAAATATCAATCTCAAAACCAGTAATTTTGGTCAGGGTTAGACCACAAACAGTCCTATTTACAGGGATTATAATTGTCAAAAATGTAAGGACACTAATGCTAATTTTCCAGGTTTTATTATGTAATTCAGAAATAGTTAACCAATGCAGAAGCAGCATACCAATTTACTGATAGTTAAAAATCATAAAATACAATATATAGAATCTCAGACTCTCATAAATATGAAATTGGTAATTAAAGAAAAACCATTAATACAATTAAAAATAAAAATATTCTTTATATGTGTGGTAGGAATATATTGCTTGAATATCACTCTTCCTTTGAATTTTATAATGACTTCATCAATTGCAAGTTTTTCAGACGGATTATAGTGCTCCTTAAAAGATTTATTAAAAAAAATCAAAAATCTTTCGTAATTTCTATAATTTGTCGTATTCTTCATCTAGTTTTGGTTTTTTCTTATTGTCTGTAAAATGTAAAAATATCAATACATTAAAAAATCTATCGTGGGACATATTTTTTCTAAAAACAGGAGTTTCAATCAATTCATCTGTCGACCAATAATCTTTGATGTTATCTTTATCCATATGGCCCATTAAAAGAATAAGTCCTAAGATTTTTTTAAATTCTTCTACATCAATATCAGTCCACTTTGTCCCATGTTTTCTTTTATTACTTTCTGGATGTAACTCTAATATTTGGGAAGCATATCTATTTGTTTCATCTGCAATAAAGTTTAAAATTTCTTCTGAAAAAAATAAATAAAAAAATTCGTGCTCCTCAACTAAATCCTTTATTTGCTCAGAAATACCGTAATTCCCATAAATTTAAAAATGATAGGATTATCATCTGCTTTTGCCTTACGTCAATCAAAATCAATGATACAGAGGAATTTGCATCATTATTGCCATCAAAAAAACTAATATCCTTGCATTCAGATTCATCACAGAAATCAGAATCACTGTCTGCAAAATTTTCTTCTTCTAATACTTCCAATAAATTTTTAATTTCTTCATCAGTCAATCCTTTACGACGTGAAGCCATCAAAATATTTTTTCTAGTGACGAAAAAAGTAACTGATTGTAATGAAAAAATTTTTTAAAGTGAGGATGAAAATGCTTCCCTTTTAAAAAGAAGAGCCAATAATATCGTTTTTCGCCAAAATTCTCCACTCAAAGAAGTCCTCAAATTTTACCACTTTCACACACAAAAGAGAAGCAATTAAATCGCACTCAACTGCCCCGTGAAACTTGAGCGGGAAAAAGTCAGGCGCTTGAAAGGGGGAAAAAATCCATGGTACAACTGTTGTACCACAGCCGTCCTCTCAGACACTTGTTTTCATGGTACAACAGTTGTACCGCCGGGACGAAAAGGTTAATCAATGCTTCTGAATCAAGCAAAAGGCATATAACTTTTTCCAAAAAACAAAATGGGAGAAAATTGTGAATATAATTAAAGAATGTGTAAAATCATTAATATACAGATTAATTGCCATAGAAATTATTGCTTTTCAAATCACAATAATTTTATAGGCTAAATTAGATATACTTTGCTTTTATGTATGCCATTAAAAAAAAAGCAATTTTTGAGGTTTTGAAAATCAAAACCCAGGAAGATTGCCATAAGAGGGAACTTATAGACAAAAATATATCTAAAATATAATATTAAATAGTTAAACAAAGTTAATATTTTTCAGAACACTTCATAAGTAACTTCATGTAAATTAATGGTCTAAAGTATACCAATATTTTTTTGAGAATCTAAAAAACTGAATGTCACACTAATAAGGTTTTTTAAACACACAGATATGAACATAATAAAGAGCATATGCTTATTATTAAATATAATGTAGGTATTTTTACTTTTAGCACAAATACAAATCAGTATCAAAATAAGGAAATACTTTTCTACATTATATACATGCACTTATATAAGAAATTGATTACTAAGATAAAAAAACTTATGCAGGGAAAAATTTTAAAATTAATTCATGGTTTTCTAAAGTTAATTTTAATTGGATACTTTAAAATTCATCAAAACATGATTCTCCTTTTTCTGCGAATCATTGCAAGCAAATTAGAACCTATTTAAATATTGGAATAAAGATAAAGTTACCAAAATTAAATTTAAAAAGTTAAAGTAGTTAAGAAACATGCGGTAAATTTAAAATTAAATTGTGTTTAAAGAGATTTAAGACCAAATTGTGTTTAAAAATATTTAAAGTTGTTTAGATTGGTAGGTGTTTTCGCGATTTATTGCAAGAACTTCAGTTCTTGGGTGGCCCAACTGTACTTGTAAAAAAATAGGCATTACTTCAACCTTACAAGTGATTCTCTATTTCCTACATATTTTAAAATAAAATTGACTGGAATACTATTATCTTTGAGATGATCAGTTAAACGTTTTGATTTTTAATGAATTTATAATTATTGCAGATATTGTAACTATAATTTGTTCATTAAATATAATGTTCCTATAAATTTATAAAGGCATATTAGGGATCCAGTGTATTAATTTAATGACCTTAAAATTAAATTCATTCATTTTGTCAAAATTATCAACATAAGTAATAAAATTTTTAATACTAATAAATAAATCTAAAATTTCAGCGTTGGTATCAAATAAATTAATTTTAATTAGAGAAAGTTTATTGGTGTAAATAGATTTAGAAATATCTTCAAAATTTGAATTATTGAAGATAATACAATCATCAATATATTTAAAAGCAAAGGATACTGATACATATCATTTTTTTCAAAATAATGTAGAAACAGATTTACAAGTATGCTATAAAAATTAGATCCTTGTAGAATACCACAATTTGGAATAAATATATTCTCAACAACAGATAAAATTATTATAAATACATAATTTAACCAAGTGATTCCAGTATTCAAAATCAATACTTAATAAATTTTTATAATCTTAATAATAGAAATACAATACATTGTTTAATTTATCAATTGATATGCTAGTAAAAAGCTCTTTAAAATCAAAGGAACTAATGCAATATATACTATTACTTGATAAAAAATCTAAAACAGGTCTATTATTACTAATAATCCACAAGTAGCTTCAGATTCAACATTATTTTCTAGTATAATATTTAGATACTTTGCAAAAATAATACCAGGTTTATACGTGTAAGATTTAGTTCCACAAGTAATATGTCTATAGGAAATGCCAGGTTTGTCCATGTAGGAATTAGTTCCACAAGTAATATGTCTATAGGAAATACCAGGTTTATCCATGTAAGATTTAGAGTTCCACAAGTATAAATCTATAGAAAATTATGGTTGTTGGTTGGTACCATAGAGGATCCATAAACAGTGACCTCCAAAAGATGATAGATGCTTTAATTCAAATTGCTTTAGTAAACCTACTGGTTTAAAATTTATCTTTGATAAACTAAAATTTAGAAAATGTGCTTTCAAAAAAATGTAAAACTTCTCTCAACTTTAAAAAATTAATGAATTTCTGGCAAAACTAATCTAATACTTGTAAAATACATTATTTATACCATTAAACACAATTTTTGTACAAATAAGTATGTAAGCCAAATCTCTAATTTCTTAAAAATCTACATTAATTTACATAGGTCTAAAATTAAAAACTATGACAGTAAAAAATTTTATCTTTTATTTTTAAATTCATAACTTTTGACATCAAATCTAATACAGAAATACATTTTAAAGAAAATAGATTTATCATCAACTTGAAATCCCTTTTGGTCTAAATGAATTATTTAATGACAAAATTATATAATTGGTTAAGTTGTAAAGTTTTTATAATGAAATTAACTGAGAGTGATTTTTTTGATAATTTTTATATTCGTGTTTAAATGATATATATGATGATTTATTTTACGATTCAAATAAATATAGACATTATAAAAATAAAATTTTAAAAAAATATTTAGATTACATTATTTTACTATTAATTTTCAAAATCCAAACTCTGACAATATTAGATTCAAAAGTTTTATTAATGATTTGTATAATATTTTTCCCATAGAAGATTTTACTGTCAAACTTGAATTTTTTTACGATATTCCTTTTAAACATAAAGTACAATGAATTTTAAAAAATATTTCCACATCTAGAAAACTCAACAATGTATTTGCTATAGTAATGATTTCAAAATTTCTATTAACCCTGATTTTGGATATATCATTGCAGGTGATTTAAATATTGTCAACCATCACAAACTTAAAGTAATAGTAAATAAAGGAATTATAAATACAGACCAACTTTTCAAATAAATTGATCTAAAATAATTAAAGTAATTTTACATAATATTGATTCATTTATCTTTAAAATTTCAAATTTTCATGATACACCTATTGACATTTTTACATCTTATACTTCAAAAATCTTTAATAAAATCAAGGGTTTTAAATATTTGTATATGTTAGAATTCTGAATTTCTTTATCAATTAAATCTAAATAAAATCTTTTACAAAAAAATGCATAGTTATTGGAGGCCTTATCAACAGGTGTAATAATGAAGTTGTCCTTAAGATTCTTAACGACAAGTTTTAATGGGCCAAACTTAATACAAATAAAAATCTAAATTATTATCAAAAAATAAAGCCCTTAATTTTAACTTTTTAGGATTTGAGAATTGATGAACTCAAATGCTTAACCTCTTGAAAAAACTACATTCTTATTTGGATATCACATTAAGATATTTTGTATTAAGTTGAAAAAATAATTTTTTTTCATTAAGTCAGGCTGCATTTACAGTATACTTATTCAACACTACAAAGGAAAAATGTGATGTAGAGGCACTCAGTAGGTGTGTCATATTCATTTTGAAAGTGAAGGGATAAAGAAACAGAGGGAGAGAGAAAGAAAAAAATCCATGCCGAACCAAGATCTGAGCCCAACAGCTACTACTTCGAAATTAGGGAAACTAACCTTTCTGCCATTGGTTGCCAGTAGAAAAAGTAATGGGACAGAGAAAAAGAAAATACAATTTGCATTATAAACTCTACTTATCAATATATTTTAAAAAATAACAAATATCAATTTGAATTACAATGTTTTTTTGTGTTTAATAACAACATAAGCAATGATATTAATCAAAATTGTTAAATAAAAAAATTATGATCAGAAATTATTGATGTCTAAAAAAATGAAATCAAATCTAGAAAAATGCATGATTGTTTCACATGAAAAATAACTTAAGAAATAGTTTTTATTTAAAATACAAATCACAAAATTTTCCATCTACCAATGAATGTCACATCAACAGCAGGTCTGAATATTAATAATTAGGAAATCATACCTTATTACCATAAATATATATTTGAAAAGAAACTAATCAAAGTTAGTTATTTTTGCTGAAAATACAATACTAAGTAAGAAGAAATATAATATTTTACAAGAATTTTTCAAACAAATTATATATGTTACGATTTAATATCATTTTTGCACTGTTACCTAATAATAGGCTATTTAAAAATATGCTAACCTGTATGTCTTAGATTTATAAAAGCATGCAATTGTTATCTTCGGAAGTTGCTTCAATTCTAACTGCACGTAGATTATCTCCATGTTATACTGCAACACATGGGAGTTTGAAGAAGTAATATTAACAGTAAATTGATTCATCTTTTGCTGTAATATATATGTAATATTTTATTTAAAAACTCTTCATAAATATTATTCCACATTGTCATTTTCAAAATCTTATGCTGTTACCTAATAATAAAAAAGCCAGCAGAATTTTAAAAGTAGATAGAAAATTTTATGAAGAATTTATACAAGTTATAAATTATTATAGAATGATTCCCACTTATAAAATATGACTAAATGTTACAAGTCTTTATTAGTTTTACAAAATAAAGCAATAATTTTAATTATTGATAACCAAATAAAATTAAATTAAGTACAGCCTTAAACATAATAGAATATGAAAAGGTAAATTTCAGTAAGATAATGGGTCATTCCACAGAATTTGAAACCAGGGGAGAAAAAATTTTTTTTAAAGATTAAGGTAGCAAATACTTCTTTTATACTGAAAAAAGTGTGATCTTTCTCATACTTAACTTTATTTTTAAGTCAGATGCTTGGTTTTAATAATACAGTGCATTTTAAATACCCTGCAAATATTTTGAAATCTTACCTTTAAGGTATGACAAAAGTTTGTTCTAATTAACTCATCAATATTTGGTTTAAAAAATCTATTTTGTATTTATTACTGATTATTAATTTATTTTTAATCAAAATGCACCTCATCAAATCAGAAATTGTGTTTTAATTATTTTTTTAGACATAAAATATCCAGATCATATTTAGTAGTCACATACATGACCAAGACATGAAAAGTTTTTTACAGACTGCATTTTTACTTTACAAAATCCATATTTTATTTGCAAAGTAAATCACTTTAATCCTATCTAAAGCCCTAAAAACTTTAATTTAATTCCACTTAATAGTAGAATAGACAATGGTCAGGTTTGTGACAAAACCAATGAGTCAGGTTTGTGACAAAATCAAGTGATCAGGTTTGTGACAGTGTTAGTATGTTAGTGTTTGTAATTTTTCTCACTAGATGGCTGTTTTCTATACTGATCAGTACTTTCAAATATTCTAACCAGGTGGCAATACTAGTCTTGTTCAAAGCACATGTTGTTTATGTACTGAAATTCACATTACAATCTGCAAACATCAAATTTAGTCTGCATTGAAACAATATCAGAAGATGAACACTGATCAGAGAGAGCAAGAAAAGCTGAAAATCAGAGAAGATATTATGTGAAAAAAAGGAATGATACAGTTTTAAAGAGAAAGAAAAGGAAAAGACAGAAAATGATAAGGAAAAGAAAAGGCTATAAGTATGACCAAGAAAGAGAAAAAGAGACAAACTGAGGAAGCCAGAGAAAGACAAAGGAAATGTAGAGCTCTCAAAAAGGATCAAAGTATTTCTGGTTTATCTAAAATGACTTCTGCCTCTATCTCCCAAACTTCACCTTACAGAACACCACAAAGTCTTGGCAAAGCTGTAAAGAAAAGCTTAAAAACATTACCAAAATCACCTAGTAAACAATTGGCAGTTGTCAGTAATCTGGTAGATAGAGTGGGTTTAAAATTACACAAAACCATGGAAAACAAACTCACTGACATTAACAGTAATCAAGATAAAGCATTGGTAGTAGCATTTTTATTTCGGCCTGACATTGTATATACTGCTCCAGGTATGAATGATGAAATGACTATATGGGGAGAATGGCATTAGAAAAAGGGTTAAATAAATATTTTCTTACAATGCATTTGAAGGAGGCATATGCTTTGTTCAAAGAAGAAAATCAGGTTTATACATTGGATATTCAACATTTTGTAGTATTAGACCACAGAATGTTCTGCTTATGAAAGATACTCCTTGTGACCAATGCAAGTGTATAATTAATTAAATTTTAATGTTCTTACTAAAGTGACTAATGATAATATATATCTATGACTTTTGGGAGATAGTCTTGTGCAATTCAGTTTTTCTGTGTGACTGTTGGTAAATGAACTGTGTTAAGTGTAGTAGTGGACAACTGCTTAATGAATTTCTGGAAGAAAAGGGAAATAAAGGATTCTACAACTGTTCAGTGGCATGAATGGGTAATGTCAGAAAGCTCACGGTTATATAAAAAAACTCATGAAGGATGCAAAGGAGAACTAACAGAATTGATACAATCAAACTTCAAGAATTTTCAGCAACATGTCCATGTAAAAGAATTCAAGCTGCAGCATTCCATTCAGATATTCAGCAAAAAGATACAGTTGGTTTACACGTTCACATTGCCATGAATTATTCATGTGAATGGCAAGGAAATACAGTCAGCACTTTGGAGCAGACAAAGTGTGACTTTATTTACAGCTGCAGTTTTTGAAAAAATGAAAACTAAGTGTTATCTAATTGTATCCGATACCAAAGATAAGTGAAACAGACTGTTTCTGCTTTTATAACCAAACTCCTTGAGAACATTGTGTTCGAATCTATAAAACCTAAGTTGATAGTATGGAGTGATGGTCCATCAAATGAATTTAAAAATAAGTTCATATGTTACTTCATTCATATTTTATCAAGCACCGAGGAAAGATTTTCATCAATTGAATGGAAGTATTCAGCAACTTCTCATGGAAAAGGTGTAGTAGATGGTGTGGGTGGTAGTGCAAAGTCTAGCGTGTGTATGCAGAGGTCATGGGTAGGCGAGCTGTTGTGCAAAATGCTGATAGTTTTGCAGCAGTGGCAGCAAAGTAATGCCAAATGTAAAAGTCATTTCTGTAATGCAACATGAAATTGATCAGTTTCAGATTATGTGGGATCTTGCAAAAGAGGTGTCGGAATAAAAAAGGCCCATGTAATAAATTACCAAAATAAGCACATATATTTATTTGCTAATGCCCAGTCAATAGATACCCCAATACAGCAAGTTTGTTATGGAGACATTTCCCATGATTGTGAAAGCACACCATCACTTCCAATCAACATCTGTTTATGAACAGAATGCCAATATAATAACAGGCACATTTTTGCTTGTAAAAGTATGGGGCAAAAATCATGGAAACCATATGTTGCTCAAGTATCAGCAATTGAAAACTTTGATCTTAGTGTTGTTTTCTTGAAAAAACAAACTGAAACTAATTTTATATATCAAGAAAATGATGTAGCATATATCCAGAAATATGATATCCTTAAAAACTGCCTGTACCAACAATTAATAATCATTAGGAGTTGTTGTATTTCCTTACCCAATAATGTAAAGAAGCAATAAAGACATGTTAGTTCATACTATGTCACATACATGACTACCTGTCACATACATGATACACAGAGTTTTCTTAAATTTATCCATCAAAATACAATTTTAAATGAATTGTGCTTATGTATATTTCTTTGGTACTACTTCAATAATTATTTTTACAAATCTCACTAAATTTGACCCATATGATTCACAGAATTTTAAATAAGAAGCATTGCAAGTGTGATCCAACTTCCATATTTTGTCACATACATGATCATACATATTTGTTTGTTTTTTAAACTTAAAAGAAAACACAGAATATCTATTATTTATTATTATGTATTGTCACTTCATATTTTACTTCAGTTAAATATATTTTCACCTTATTTACTACATTTATGTCTAGAAATACCATAATTGTATATGTATATATCCTATGATTGTCACATACATGACTGTGGAATGAGCCTAATGTGCATTTAAAAAGAACTATTTTCAATAGTTTATTTTACAAACTCTGTGACTACTTTTTGTTTGCAAATACTTTTAAAGTATCTCTTTGACTACATCATATTATGATTGTGTGAACATGAACTCAGTTTATAAATGATAAAAAAAAAAGGTTAAACAATCAACTAAACAATAAAATTCCTTTTATTGTTGTTGCACCTCATTATTTTTCTATACATAATTACAGTGTGACTTTAAATTTTTTTAAAAAATAATTAGAGCGCCCTCAAAAAGAATTTAAAAAACATAGTTTGAGCATAGTTTCATAATATGAAATCAAAATATAATATTATATATATATGCTGTAACAACAACAGGGAAAAATTCAAATATTTTAAGAAAACAAGCTGATTTAAAGCCATCAAAGAAGGTTATTATAAATGTTTTTATTATAGTTATTTTAAGAATAACAAGATGAAAACTACCTTTTGTTGGGTAATTTATTAAACAAAGGATAAAACAAATTTCACCCATTGTGAAGAATAAATATTGAAATTTTCTCAAAAACTCAACAATAGAAAGAAATTAGATAAATTTTTAAAAGAATGTGTAAATGAAAAAATGTTTCATCGAAGGCATTAAATCTTGTCAAAATTGTATGGATTTAGTTAAAATAAAAGAAATAAATTTTATTTTTATAATCTTGAATTTATTGTGGTAAATTTTAGTAATATTATTTAAACTGAAGAGGGCAACCAGTTAAACATACAGAATAAATACCTTGTAAGTTTAGCTGGTAAATATTTATTCTAAAATATTTCCAAAAAGTGAATACAAAAATAAATAGTTAGTGTTTATTAAGTACTTAATCACAATGCATGCAAATTCATAACTGAATATCTACTCATTCTAGCATATTTTATAAATTGAAACTTATTAAAAACATTTCAATTTAAAAGAATATTGGAAATATAGTCTTTCAAAATCGTAGCATTATTTTCTTAAAATAATGGCAGGCACTGGGTGACTAACCCTTCACCACAACAAGGATGGAAACTGCTACTCATTTATCATTACCGAGTGGGCACATGTGTACCAAATCACAGAGGTGAGTGACATTACCCACACCATACCACCACAAATCCATTTACATCATGGGCCACATTCATACATCATCTCAGAAGAAAGGATAAAGAAACATAGAGAGAAATTAACATCCATGTCTAAATAAGGATTCAAACCAGAGACCCACAAATCTTTCTATTATGTCAGCAGATATTTTAGATGAATATGACAAATAGTACTTGAAACTTTTTGTTAAAGTAAGTTAAAAAAGTTTAATTCACTAATTTATTTTTTGCAGTTTAAAGACTCATTGCATTTGTTATTTTGTAAAATATAGTTAGACAGAAAGATTTCAGTTCATGTTTTAGATATGGCCCTCCATCCTTATATATACTTTGAACATTACAAATGATGAAGTTATTTTTTAGTAATAATGATAGCATATAACTAAACATTTTGCTTCATTTCTTATAAAACTGAATTTATAAATTTATTCAAAATATTAAATTAAAAAAAAATTCTAGTTGAAATTTTGCTGAATTCTGCTTCAGAATTTTCCATTTTTTGCTTCACTTTTTAAAAATTATTTTCCTACATTTCATGTAGTTTAGTATGTTTTTTGCAATTTTTTTTTTAAATTTTTGATATACATATCATACAAATCATATTTCATGTGTGTTTAGTCATAAATATATTTTTGTAGATTTTCATAGGATAAAGTGAGATTATCATTAATTCTTTGCACAAATACTAGTTATTATCACTTGAGTCTTTAAAATAATAATTAAACTAGATTGAAACAGCAAGAAACACAAATAAAAGATAATGATTATTATTCAGAAAATACCAGTTAAATATTTTCATATAGAGAGATTTAATGTGTCCACTAAGGATTTTCATACATGCTTAAAGCTATGGTATAAAATAACGTACTATAATGTAAGAATACATTCAAATGCCAACTAAAACTGTTTCAGATTAATTTTTTTGCTTTCATCCATCCCTACTTTTCTTTGAAATCTAATTTTAAATAATAAAATAACATTAATCACTTTTTTTAATATTTGCTTTTCACAAAAAAAAAAAAGAGAGAGAGAGAGAGAGAGAAAGATTACTATGGTACAGCACACAAGTGGATATAAAAACAAGTATTATGATGTGGTACATTTAATTATATATTATGAAGCAAATTAAGAGCAGTATTTTAACCACTTGTTTAATAAACAATTATTATGAGAATTAAAATGTATGATTTAATATATACTGAAAATTTTTGGAAAAGAGGACAAAATTATAAATGATAGACTTCAAATGAAATACAGATTATCAGCACATACTTTGTACAGTATTAAGTAAAAAATGAGTTTGTATTCTAATTGTTCCAAAATATTTACTTACCTTAATAAAAAATTTTCAATAACACAGCAAGTCTCATTTTAAAATCAACAATTTTAGTATGGCTTGTTGAAACTTCAACTGATATATTTTGGGTGTTGTGTCTTTATAATTTCCAAAAGGACACAATGTTCAACAGACTTGAGAAAATGGGACTAGAATAAAATTACAAATTATTTTAAAAGAATCACAAATAACCCTAAATTAAATTAAATATATTCAATAGAGCATAAAATTAAAACTGCCTTTTTAACATAAATTAAAAATTAATTTCAATAAAATTTTTAAAAACTGTTATTTAAAAAAATTTGCATTTTACAGAATATGAAAAAAAAAAAAAAACTGTCATTTTGAATATATTATTTATTTATAAATGTTTGGAATTGTCACACAGTAAAAATTAGATTACAGAGTTACAACCTATTATTTGGTTAATATATAATGGATCAAGAATTACATAAGCATTTATTATTTAAAGCTTCTATACATATTTTTGCCTAGATTCTTCATCAAAAAAACTGAAGAAATGCATAATTATGATATTAAAAAAAGGAAAATTTTTCAACGGCATAATTGTTCAATTTAATTGAAATGGTTATATAGCATATAAACTTTGTTTAATCCAAATACAGACTAAAAGTGAAATTTCTTCAATTAAAATCAAATATTTATAATTGTTTGAGCTTTTTATATTGTCTAACCTTAACATGTTTGGTTTTTATAATTTTTCCATAGATAGATAAGGTTTTTTTTTTTTTTTTTTTTTGCTTTTTTGACTATACCAAATGCAGTATGCCTACCAAAGTCCCTTGTTACCCTCTTAACTTTGGTAAAGCTTCTGATGTATTCATAAAAGCAGTGTCTAGGTATGATAATGTACAAATACTACTATATAAAACTACTACTATATATACTACTATATTAAAAGTAGTCATGCACTACTATAAAAAGCATCTTAGGTGCCACTTGGTGAAAAAAGTGATTTACAAAGTTGAACAGAACAAAAAGAAGAACATCATCAAAATTGATAGAAATATAGAAAATTACAATTTAATTTTAACTAGGAATGTTCCCACAGACAGCAATAAAACAGAATTCCATATTGCTTTTCTAATTTTCTGTGAAAACTAATTGCATTATAAAAATTAATAAAAGAAAACATTCATTTTCCCAATAGTCCAATTTAATTCTTAAACCAGATATATTTCTTCACAGTGTTAAAATTTTTAATAGAGAATCATCAACAATTTTAGAAAGGCTTATGAGAGATTTTATATACATAAATTTTAACAAAGTTATTATCTTCATATTCCTTCAAAAAACATTTTCCTTTGCAAATTAAAACTAAAATCATATAAAAAATCTTACACATTTAGGAATAAAGTTGTAGCTGTGCTCTACATCACTTTTCTCATTAAATTAATAAATTCAAGAGGAAAAAATATAAAGATTATGAATTAAAAGATAATAAATAAGGCTTCACTTAGTTGAGTTCAGGGACAAGGAAATGAACCTGCAAATACTATGTCAAAATAATTAATAACTTTCAAAAATTTAATTATTATTATGAGGCAAATCTTATTTGACAAATATTTATAATAGTAAAATGCATGAAAAAATTAAATTATTAATAAACTTCAAGCCTTTCCACAAAAGATTCAATACAATATTTTCCCACTATTCATCTAAATCAGCATCAACTTCTGGTTCATGAGAAAACTTCAGTAGTTTAAAAAAAAACATATTTGTATGTACTTTTGTTTTATTAATAATAGAACAAAATTTTATAATGAGAAATAATTACACATTCTAAAAGATAATTCTTGCCCTCAAATTACATAATATTCATGAATTATTATAATTAGCACTGGACTTGTGAAATATAACAATTCAATTCAAATTTCATTAAAATTCTCTCTATCACATGTTTCATAAACCAATGTCAAACAGAGAAATGAATAAAAATTCAACAAGGATATTTTTTGAATAATTCTTCATAAAACACTTTCAATTCAAAATTAGCCCCAACCAAAGATTTCCCAAAGATCATTTTCAAATGAGAGTGATTAATTTTCCTTAATGAGTTAGATTTTTTATGTGAAAGTCTAACTCATTAAGCAATAAAAAGTTTTAGTTGTAATATTTCACTTCTCCCAGTAAATTAATAAATTCTAACAAACACCATTGCTTTCACATTTTGGAAATTATTATTGAAACATTGAGGATTAAAATTTGGAGAAAATTTCATTTCCTGCAACAAAGCTTTTAAAATGTAAAAGAAGCATATCAAAGCCTTTAGATTTAACTAAGAATATTTTTAGAAGACATAAAAATATACAAAGGCAAATAACTACTTTAATAAAAGTAAATTTTAAAAATAAATCTCTCCCCACATCCAAAATATTAGTCAGCTTTTCAAATTTAGATATTGAAAATAAAGCATCACAATAAATTTACAAAATACCACCTATTTACAAAACTCATTTTCATTTAAAAGTCAGAAATTGTTTGCTTACAGAATTATTTGCTTATGTTACAATGAAAAGAACTAAATTAACTTGGTGTCAATTTTTGTAAAGAACTTGATACAACAGGTATTGTCTTTAGCAAATAATTTCAAAGCTAGAGGACAAAATTAAAGAAAATAAATTTTGAAGCATTATTCTATGCTTTTTTTTTATATATAAAATTCCTTTACATAATACATAGGAGTAGAACATGTATGATCATCTTAGTTAAGTGGTCTAAGGTACTTATTTCAGCCAGAAGTCTCTTTAGTGATGTGGATTCAAGTCCCATCACTCTCATTTGATTAATCATTTTTCAACATCAAATATTTGAAAAATTATACATAAAAATGAACTAGAGAATTTTCTCCCCTTAAGAAACATGTCTTCAGTTATGACTAGATGATTATTGTTGGTTTACAAAGATATTTGTTTATGTTATAAGACAAATAGTTAATTTAAATTAATATCATATGAACAAAAAAAAAATCTAATCAAACTATAAAAAGTTGAAATAATTTATAAAATACAGATTAACTTCATGAATAAAAGTTAGTAAATAAAAAGGTATAATTTTAAATTTTGTAAGAAATGAATACAAAAAGAGCATTCTGTTGATTCGACCGACAAAGCAGAACAACTATTATCAGTTTTTAAATAATGATTCAACACTAGTTAAAGAAAAAAAAATGAAGAAAAGCAACAGAAGTATAGAAAATGACTTAAACATGACTGAACTTTCTTAGAAATTATTGCAAAAATGTTAGTTCCCCAGACGATTTCTCTGCATCATGCATTAAGAAAAAACTTTCACAGAATTATAAATTTCAACATTTCCTTCGAATTGTCAATTTAGCTACATAAAAAATTAAATTCAGAAAAAACAAAAAAGGCAGCGTAAAATTGTGTTGACAGCATAAATGTTGTATATTAAATACAATAAATGTGTTTGAATAAATTACAGTAAAATAATGAGAGCAATCAGCATTTGTGATATTTTTAGGATATAAATATACACAGGAAATATTTGTTTACTTCTAAAGTTATTTTTCTTGATTATTATTATATGCAATATAATAATGTACTTCCCTTCTGAAAGTTAGGCAAACAGAGAAAAATGTTAGTTTCCAGAGGCTTGAATTACAGAAACAACAAATTATGAACCAGATAGAAATAGGCAAAAAAGGTACATGTCTAAAACACTAGCACTGTTGAGGATTAGAGTAGTAGGATAAAAATATAAACAAAATTACAATTTTAGAGTAATTTGTTTTCAAGGCAACCATGTTTTTATAGATCTCAGAAGATAAAGAGAAAATTTTGAGTACTTGTATACTGTAAGAAGCACTGAATCAAAGCAATCAAATTTTGCTTGGTTTTTTTTTAGCATTCATCATTCTGTCATTTCATTATGGAAACAATTGTTTAACTAGGTCAAACAGATGTCTAAAGACTTTACAAGTCATCCAGGAGCTACAAACCTCTTGGAAGATCATAATATTGCTATTGTAACCATGCAGAATAGAAGAGTGATCTCCATGTGTGTGACATAAATGGCTGCACCAAATGGTAAAATGATATCGACTGTAACTGGTCTAAAAATTACTACAATATCCCAAGTACTGTAAGCATGGTTAAGGTTTGTTCATCATTCAGAGGTCATTTTTTTGCACATGAAGGCTTATTAGACTAGGATCTATAATTTTAAGTGAATTTCAAACCACAAACAACATTCAAGTTCAAGGTGGTATATGAACCTACATACTGTTGAACTGACAGCCAGAGCGCTACCGTTCAGCTGCCATAAATATGTGCTTCTCTATCCATCCAATCCTGAAGAGATTGATTAAAATGGTAGCAGTCATTTTCTATCAATCAAAAACATGTCACGTATTAACATTTTATTATTCCTTATATAACATTCTGAAAGTGAGTACAAATGTTGTTATTGGAACAAGTCCTGTTGTTATTTTTTAGCTTCATAACAGATTAAGTACCTCTAATTTTAGAGATGATAATATAATATAATAAGTTGAACAAAAAGTTGAGAAGTGGTTAAAATGTGTGTATAGATGAAATAAATCAGAGTAAGAATAAAAAATAAATTATTTCCATATTTAGAAAAGGATATATGTATATTCCCACACTTTTAAGCACTTAATATTTTATAACAAAAGCAGTAAAAAGATCATCACATAATTCATTATATTTCTTTCTGACATGGATTCTCACTCTTCAATCTTTAGGATAGAATAAGTATCAAAAAATCATCACAGTAGTTAATAATCACAATGAAATATACTCTCATATTTACCATCACAGCAATAATTTATTAAAACTCATTTATATCAATAAAATTTTAAAATAATTTATTTTCCTTGTGTTTATAAATTAAATCCCTGCTAACATACATAGAAATTAAAATTCAAACATAACTTATGTTTAGTCAAAAATCAGATTAAATAAAAATTAAGTGAAACATAAACACATAAGAAAAATAGGCTATTAGATCTGACTAAACTCCTTAAAAATGTTATAATATATGAAGTTATAACATACTTAATATGCATAATTTAATTAAAATAACAAATAATTTAAAAGAAATTGCAATAATTTATAATACATTATTTATATGAAATTATAACTTAATTATTAAGTAATCAATGTAAAATTCACACTATTTTTGTATGAACAAAACAAGATGAAATTTAGCACAAAAAATTGATGAGATATTTTCATTAAATCAATTATAAAATATGAAAATTAATAAAAAAATATTATATTTTTTATAATTTCCAGTTCAGTAAAAAAAAAAAAAAAAAAAAAAAAAACATTTTTATGATGAGAAGATTTAAACTGAACTCAATTTCAAAATCATTGACAGAGAAAGCACAATGAATTTCTAAGTGACAACAAGTTCATAAATTCAATAATAAAACTACATGAAATTGGGTATACACATAATATAGATAAATTAAATTTCCCTTTTTCTTACAAATTTTAAATGCCTTCATATATGCTATCTCAGCAAAATTGTCCCATACAGCTAGTCTCAGAGTAAAGAATTGGCCTATATTATTAAATGACTTTTATTAAATGAAGTAATTTATCATTTCAATAGGAACAAATGCAATCATGTTGGACAGGCTTTCAATGGTTCAATCTTTTAATGGTAGTTTTGATTTTTCTTAACATCACAGACTACTTTATTCATGAATCAAATGTGATTCATCACACAATTCTATTAAAAATTATACCACATTTTTTCTTTTTATACTACATCTGTTTGTTGTAAAAAAAAAATCATTGCTGGCTTTGATAAAGTTTTATATTAAGCAGTGTTTCATTTTTCTATTATTATTAACTTAAGTTTATTATGTTACCAAACCCAGATTATTAAATATCAAATATAAAACAGAATACACTGCACAGTTAAATTTTTTTTAATAACTGAAAAGCACTCATTACTTACTTTTGTTTATAGTAATCTGTCATTTCTTTACAATGCAATTTCGGTAAATAAAAAAATGACACCAAGTCTGGTATTTACGTCCTTAATACCATTTTTAATTTGTTAAATTTTGATATTTACTTGAATCTTTTAATAATACTTTTAACTAAAATGGTCAGTTTAACTGAATTAAATAATATAATAAAACTGAGAACAAGTTATCAAGGATATCAATCAAGTTATACTTTTAACTAAAATGGACATTTAACTGAATTAAATAATATAATAAAACTGAGAACAAGTTATCAAGGATATCAACCAAATACAGTATACAAAATGGGATATAAATTTTAGGTTTTGCAGTTAATAAAGTTTTAGTAGTTTTGCGACATGAATTTCAGTATTTTCTAGAAAAATACCATAGTTATTAATTTTTAAAACAAAAAATTAAACCAATTTTTCTTTGTGGTTAAAACATTGATCTGAACACTCATACTATTAACAATATATTTTGGAATAATGAACTAAAATGTCTTTACTTTTTCATGACAAATGAAACATATTAACAATTCTAACTTTTTTCATTTTCGCATGGTATAGTTTGAGAAAAGTATGCTAATATGTTTTAAGACCAGCGATATAATTGCAGACCATATTTCATCAAGCAACAAATGCCTAAGCAAAATCAGTTACATAATTTTTGCTAAAATTTTACAATTGCTAAAATTAGAACTGTTGATCTCAGAATATATCAGGATTTGCATAATGCTGCTTTTCTGAAGTTCAATTTAATTTGCCATTTTGAGAAATGTGATTGGTTATATACAATCTTTAATAGATATCAGTGTATTCAATCTCAGTTCGAAGTTTCTAATTTTGAATAATGTAATCTATATAATAAACTTATATAAGCAAGTTGGTTAAAGAAAATCTTTTTTAACCATATAAATCCTTATAAACTAGTCAGGAAGAATTAAAGGTGTTTATTTCTGTAAAAATTAAGTTTTTTTTAAAACAAAAGATGCTAGATCAACAATGTCTTAAAAAGTTTGTAGCATGAGCTGCACTTTAGCAATCCATCTCAGTTTTTGTTGGTTAAATGTAAGATTATCACAATAAACTAAGGCAATAGTTACTAATAAAAAGCGATATTAAAAGAAATATATCAATATAAGGGAACTTAACTTTTAATAATGAAAAACATAACATACAATAATTTAAAAAGAATTGTCTTGATTAATTTCAAGAGCCATAAGCAGTAAAAGGACTCAATGGTGATTCCATGTTTGAACAAAAAATTCAAGTAATGCTGGTTGCAGGTAATATTTGATAATTTAATTACTTTCTCTTTTACTATGCTAATCTTGTCAAGGATAGGACAAAAATTTACGTAAAACTAAATTAGGAAAATAATTGGGATTTCACTTGAGCATATTTAACATCATAAAGGACCATTAAACGAATATCTGTATATTATAAATATTTGTGTTTGGTACTATAAAAATATTAATCTTATCATTTGCCTGCTATTAAAAATTTTTAGCATTAATGAGTGACGTAATCCAGTCCTCAAATAGTATAATAGAAGTATTTTCACTTCTCTATATATGTTAATTAAAAGAAAATTGCAGTTAACATTAATTTTTGTGTGTGAGTGGTTAATTTAAGTAAGATAAATTATACATGACAATAATTAAAAATTAAAGTAGACCTAATGATCAGACACAATTATTTCAAGAACATTTTTAAAAACTAACCTGTTAATAAATGTATGCACAATTTCTTTATAAGAAAAGCACAATTTCTTAATAGAAATGTTAAAAATAAAATTTTTAATAAATTTGGCAAATCAATTTTTATTTTTACGAAATTTTAATTCATACTTGAAAAAACTTACCGATATTGTACAAACCCAAAGATTTAATTTGCTTCAGCCAATAAGTCCAGGGGTAAGTAACTTCACAGAAAAATAAGGATAATTTTACCCAGTGCTCTTTTCTGGAATTGAAATAAGAAATCTGCTAAGAATAAAAAAAGAAAGTGAATAGACATTTAAAATTTAATTTTAGATTTGAATAAAACATAAAAACATTTGTTTGCTTCTGATGATCATACTTCTTACACACAATTATGAAAATTAAAAAAATAAAAAAGTTCTATTACATAATAAGATCACATTTAATATGGCATAATTTGCAAATTTTCTCAATTAAATTACTTCAGATCACTAATTACAAACTTATGATGTGTGTGTACCCAAAGTGATAAATATAAAAATTTAACTAGTACATGAAGAACCAATAGAAACACTGTTTTGGTTTTCAAATTAAAATTTTTAATGTGTAAAAATTGTTTTGTTTATGACAAGCAAAAAAAATAAATAAATAAATTTAAGAGAATGATTTAATAATTGAATTAAAATGTTATTTCTTCCCCACAAATATAAGATCAGTTTCAAATTTTTGAGATATGCCAGTTTTAAAAGTTAAACTCTCCAAAAATATTATAAATGTAAAATAATATTCTCCAGTTCAACAGACTTCTGTAAACAAATTTCCCAAAGTTTAAATGCTTTAAACTATTTATTTTGTGGACTCAATGAAAAAATATATTTATTATCTTATCATTGGCATGAAAATTTCTATACAAATTCCTCATTAGATTTAAAAGGTAGACAAGTCCTATATAGCTAGATCAAGTGAATACAACAGATTTTCCATTACTTTGATGTGTTTTTATTTCAGAAACTGATCATTCAAATCTTGCTGAATAAAAAAATGCATTGGCATATTGGAACATAAAATCTAATATTCACTTGAAGAATTTTTGAAAAATATTCAATAGTGAATCAATTAGCTGTAACTGATTTTAGTTTTCCTTGATTCAGATGTCTTATACTTTTGACAAAAATGCAATACATTACTTTTTTTAAAGGCACATTCCTTTTAGCCATTATAGGCAATAGATTATTTTCATAATCATATTTTATTTTATTGAAACATTAGAATGTCAAAAAAGAACACATTTTATCACCAGTGGTGATTTTAAAAATAGTGGATAGCCAAATTTTTTAAATTAAGATTTCTTTACTGATTCTGGCATGCTCTTCTTTTTGAATGGTCAGTAAAATTATGGAGAACAAAACTATTTTTCAAATAAAATATAATGCTTTTTTAAATAATTCCATGTTGTGATTCATATAAATTTTTATTCAGCAATAAAAAAATGTATGGAGTTAAACCCATACTCAAACCAGCTAACAAAGTAACAAGTGGATGTAAAAACTACAACTGAATTGAAGTTTTTATTCCATGGGCTTTGGGGTTGTTGGTATATTTGGTTTTAAAAAAAATAGCCAACTTTAAAAGAACTGGCACCAACATCTTGCCAGATCTTAAAATATTATTTGAAAATCAATTTACACATAAGAAATATTATACTTATTTATATACAACACGGATATATATATACTAATCTAAAATAAAACAACAACAAATGTTTAAACAATAGGTAAAACAGTAATTTTAGAGACAGGTCTTTTGACAAAATTTCCATTTGGTAATTTCAATTTAACAACAGGAATTTTTTTTTATCAGCACCTGGATATGTTTGTACAATTTTTGCTATTATCTAATGAGCTATTGGAAGATTATCTTCTTTTACTGACACAAAAACATCAATATAAACTTTGTTTAGGATACCCTTATGTGCTAGTTTCTATATTTAATAAAAAGAAAACTACAATAATCTACTCTAGAGTGGTAAAATGAAAATGTTTCTATTACTCATTCTTTGGGCAAGTTACCCATAATTTGATTAGTTAAATTGGCTTATTCTAGAAACAAGTAACACATTTGTATCGGCCAAAATTGTTGCTTAACAAGGTAGAGTAAAGAACTGGAGCCAACATGCAAAAATTTTTAATGAAAATAGTTCAATATCAAGATAATAAGTTTATGACTCTTAGGTAAAACTGTAGGATGTTTAGCATTTTTGCTTAATTTGGAATTAACTAATCTACCTCCAACATGTAAAATTTGATTTTTAGCCAGAAAAGGGTTGAGAAAATTTAACTTACTTTGATTTGGTATGTTTTTACCCTTTTGGAAAGATGTTCTTTTCTGCACCAGATTATTTAGCTTCAGCCTCCCTAACTAAAACATCACAAGCATGATAAAATTCAGCACAGCCAATAAATTGATCAAATGTTACTTTTATCTGTAGCTTTTGAATGAATCTGAAAATAAAACTTAGAATTTGAATTTGTTTCAAATAATTATTTGACAGTTTATAGAAATTGTTAAAAAAGAGTTGATAGATTGAACATTGGTATTCACTAATGGTTTAAGTTCTTTTGTATATGAAGGATCAGTAGACACACCATCATAGTTAGCAGTCAAGCTTAAATCACAATATAAAAACTCAGGACCTAGCATTCAAAGTTTGCACTTGATAAGTTCGTCCATGGAAAGTCCTCTTTACAATGGATCTTTTGAAGGAGCTTCTATATCCAAAGGTAAACCTAGCAACCATAATTATTTAATTAGAATTTTGGTAATAAGAGGACCAGCCAGACCCAAAGGGTCATATAATTTGGCAATGAATGATTGTATTTTCCTTTTTAAGATTCTCGGGTAATCAATACTGTTCAACGTTAAGTGAAAGGTATCCTGCTTAGGATTCCAAGACATCCTAAACATTTTCACAGAAGCACTTTCATAATTTCCAAAGACATATTTTTGATCATCTATTGATACTTGTGAAAGTAGTTCAGGATTGTTAGAGCTCTATTTATACAATGCATTCCCCCTGCCTATTAATTGATGCTGAATTTTTAAAGATGGTTCACATTTGGAGCGCCACTAAGCACATAATTGACATAAAAATAATTTTTAACTACCAGTGATGCTAATGGAAAACTTTCTTTTTCATCTTCTACTAGCTGAATAAGAGTTCGAGTGGCTAGAAATGGAGCACAAGTTCTTCCGTATGTCACAGTAGTCAAATGATAAAGTTTCAACCCAGCATCTTCACTATCCTTCCAAACAATTTAAAGTAAATCTTGCTGCAAATGGTGGACTTTTACTTGTCAATACATCAGTTGTGAAAGAAATCAAATGTTTACAAAATTGTAAGAGTTGACCAAAGTTCATCTTGAATAGTTCTACCCTTTAATAATATATGATTTAACGAAATAACATTAGAAGTTTCTGCTAAAGCATAAAGTACAACTCTAAGTTTGCTTGTACTTTTGTCTGGTCTTTGTACAGCTTGATGAGAAATATAATAATCAGGATGTGGAAGAACACTATTGTCAACTTCTTCCATATGCCCAAGATCCTCATCTTCTTTGAGAAAATCATGATAAAGTTCCTTAACAATTAAATTTCTATGAAGTCAAATTAGAGTACTATTGAATCTGCTAATGGCCAAATCTCTTTCAAAACCAAGTTTGATTTTGTTTTTACTAAAGGCATTTCAACTATATTATGACTGCTAAATGTCTCTAGAATGAGTGGCACTAAAATGCTCCATGCACTATTTCAATTCCTCACTCATAGGAGACTTTTCTTCCAAAGCTTTAACCTCCCATAATGACCTTAGTGTTTTGACTAGGTTACTCTCTTCTACAACTAAGGGACAAAAAGTTTTGTAAGTAGAATTACATGGCACATTACCAGCAATTAAATACCCACAATATATATGTTCATTTATTTTGACTAGGTTTGAAAATTTCAAAGAAAGTTTTAGCTCCAAGCAAATATCCACCTTTGATGGTTTAAAAAATCGAGTGTCTGCAAATGTGATACCTGAAGGCAGTTGTAAATTGCGAATATCTAATTGTTGGGAAGGTATCAAACTAGTTATTTTAGGAACTACTAAGAATTCAAAATCTAACAAGAATTCATTATCTTTAATAGAGATAACTGTATTTACTAATTGTCTCACTGATACTAACAACCTATTTAATCCTCCAATTGGAACATTAATTTTATTTCTTTTTAACCCTAAATATGTTACACAATCATTAGTACAAACAAAGCTTGAGAGGCGCTATCCAATAAAGCTCTACACCTCTTAAATTCTCCATGATAATCTTTCACGTAAATAAAAGCAGTACTGAAATAAACACGAGCCTTTTTAGTTTGAAAAACAAAATTCTGAATCATTCCATCTTGCTTCAATATGCCAGATGAAGAGACTTCACTTTTGACTAGTGCATGGTGGTGGGATAAAACGGAGAAATCAGTTTGGAAACTTTTGGAATTATTTATACTCAGTATTGGACAAATTTGTTTTGAGAAAGGCTGCATATCCAATCTATGCAAAAGAGAGCGATGCTGTTGGTGACATTCGACACATCTAGATTTAGACAAGCATTCATTTAATTTATGTGATGAATTCAGAGTTTATACACAAATTGTTAGATCTACAAAAATCAAACCATATATGTACTTTCATTTTCAGAAATAATTGGCATTTATAGAATGAATGATTCAAATCACAAAGAATGGCATATTGTGAGGCATATTTAATCAAAAAAGTTTTAAGTTTGTACGATGGAAATGAGTTCCATTAATATTAATAAGGTTTGAAAACTTGGGTTTTGAATCAAAACAAGCACACACACAGCTTTTAAGTTTTCTAATATTTGATAATTTTTCTAAGAAATTGAGGAAAGCATCTCAAGTTGGCATTTCATGAGAATCAACAGTTAATTGAAATTGTCTACGAGTTTATCTAGTTTAGCACAAATTGAATTTATTAACAAAATGTCAATAGATTTATTGTATTCAAATTCTAATCAATTCAAAGAATGAATGTTTTTCTGCAAATTATCAATCAATAAGCACATGAAGTTTTAAAGGGATATTTTAATTATATTTTGGTTCACAATTAATTATATTTTGAACATGGGTTTTAACAATCAGTTTAGTATTCTCATAATGAAGCTAGAGAGCATTAAACAATGACTCATTATAATTTGGGACTGCACTTGTTTTGCAGCACCCTTAAGGGAAGTATTCAAATAGGAAAATTTCTGTGAGAGTCTGATAATGTTGGATTATTTATTATTAAATTTTGAAACTGTTGCTTAATAGAACTCAAGCTATTAAATTGAATATCAAATTGTGATAAAAGAATTTCAGGTGATCGAATATTTTTTAAACACAATAACTTTTGTTTTTAAGTTTACAATTGATTTGGAAATAAAGTTTTGCACTGACCTGACATTTTTGAATCTTTTCGTCAATTTTCTTAAAAATTTTTCAGCTTCTTTAAATACTTTGTCATCTTCTATTTCAAAGTATTCATGGTTCACTACTTAAAATTTGGTTTTAATATGCTCCAATGAATGTAGAACTGCACAAAGTTTAGTTCCTCTTAATCTTTTTGATGAAAGTTTAGCTAACTGGGCTTGAATACTGCAGCATTTTCAATTCAATATCTTAATGGATGACATAATTTCTGTTTAGTTATCTGGCTGACACTTTCATAAAATGTACTGAATTTTTTAAAAATAATTCCATATTGCAATTTGAATAAGTTTTATTTAGCAATTAACAACTGTGTGGGGGTTAAACCCATTCTCAAACCAGCTAACAAAGTAATAAGTGGATATATGAACTACAACTGAACAGAAGTTTTTATTCCATGGCCTTTGGGGTTAATATAGCCAAGTTTAAAGATGCTGGTGCCAACAACAGACATAACATTCGAAAATGTTTCTTCAAGTGCTACCAAAAATATGTAAGTATACTACACCCCTTCATAACATGGAAATTATTTAAAATATTTTTATCTTAAATAAAACAATTACAGAAAATATTATAATGATATTATAAATTCCGTTTGAAAAAATATAAAGTTGTTACTTACAACACTTATAAACTTAGTTTGACCTAAAACTTATGCAAATCACCTATAGGATGGAATGGCATGAACATAAACATTGAATGCTTTCTGCTTGACTCAACCCTGCTTTAATATCACAATGTTATTGCATCATTTTCCTTCTATAATATGTAAAGTTATTTTAGGCTTAATTATTTGCACCTAACCAATAAAAAGTAGTATGCCAGGCTAAAATATTTTAAGTTTTCATATTATACAATTAACTTTTATGTACCTCTCATCACCAGCATATTGTAAAAATTATCAAGTAACTCTCATATTAAAAATTAAAACCAGAAATGCTTTTCTTTATAAATTAGTAAAAAGAACTTAACATACTAGAATTATATCTTGTTATTTTGTTTCATTATTCAGGTAAATTTATTAAATTCTCATTTAATTATAGATCTTTAAGAGTTAAAAAAAAAAAAAAAAGAAATGAAGTGTTAGAGAAATAATCTGCTATTTTTAAGACAATTAATATTCGTTTGCTAGTTAAAATTTCTGATTACACATTTACATGAAAAAGGTTTTCATATAACTGCCTTAATTCACAATTTATGTAGAAAGTACTATAAAAATATATGAGGTATAGTTATAGAATAACACATTCACTGTTATGTTTCATTAGGTGGTCTCAATTTATTTGGTTTGTATTAAATTTTTGTTTGAGATTTATACCCATTTTAACATCATAGGTTGATATCTCTTGAAAGTTACATAATATTCCCAATTTTGGCATCACCATGAAACTCAGAATACAGCTATATCTTATTAAAACACAAGTGGATACTATTTTAATTTCATGTACAAAAATAATTCATGCCTATAGTTTAAAAAACTCATAGAACAAGATTCTAATTAATTTTACAAAAAAAACATTCATTTAAATTCTATTTATTGATATAATTATGCTTATAAATATTTAGTGTATTCTAGCTTGATTTTAATTGCCTTTAAAATATACTGCATTTTTGACTTCTATTTTCCGTGTGAGAAGATTTATTTACGGCACAAGTATTGTTTAGGTATTAGAAATCTTCAGAAAATAATTGATATTGTCTAATAGTTTATCATTTTAAGAAATACTAAACAAATTTTTTCAGGTTATTATTTCTAGAATTAATGTGAATATTTTATATTTAATCATAATTTTCTAGAAACTAATGAAATTAATACAGTTTTTGCAATTACCTTAGTCATCAAAAAGCTTTTGTTTCATATTATTACACACATATATATAAAACTCAGAAAATTTGCATATAATCTATATTTTGATTAAATTTATAATTTAATCAAAATATAGATTACTGATACAAATTAAGTTTTTATAATGTGTGCACACATTATAAAAACTTAATTTGTATCAGTTTAGTCCCTATTAACACCAATATTTTATTGTTAGAAATCATAAGTACAAAATAAAAAAAGCAATAATTAAAAAAATAACAAAAACAATACTTTCATACCATTAAAAATATTTATTAAAGAAGTGATCCTATTTTTACAAGTCTAAAGTAACATTTAAAACATTAGAATTAAAATTTCTACATAATACAACCTGGTAAATAGTGAAAGGTAAGTTATTTAAGCAAATATAATAATTCAAAACAATAAAAGTGAATATTACAGTTAGAATAGTTGCATTTGGCAATTACATACCAAGATTAGAGTTTGGTTAACAACCCTAATATGCGCCAATTTATTCTTTGTAAAGGACAGAAAATATATAAGAAATAAATATTAAGATGGTAGAATTGTTGAAACATTAAGAACAAATTGATCATATTATTTATTTTTCCATAAAACATTTTAAAGCAAAAATTAATGGAAATGTGCTACAAGAAATGAAGTTGTAAAAATTAATTTACAAATTATAGAAGAGTCCTTTTTTTATTTGAATAACGACAGGCACTTATAAAATCCTATAAAAGACAAGTGATGATGAAATTATTAGATTCCATTAAAGAATGTAAAAATGACCTAAGTTTAAAAATTTAAACACCTACTACAGTGTTTAACTAATCAGAGCTATCATAATCCAATTTATCAGTAGCAGAAAGGCCTTCTACATCAACTTCTTGCTCAGTAGCATTTAGCATGTTCAATGTAATATCAGCAGATTTAGCAGTTGGTTGAGATATAACATTTGAGGCATTTCTAGTTTTCCCCTGATTCACTGCAGGCTTAGCAGAATTTACGACTTGTTGTTTTCTGAGAGGAATGCCGGCTTCTTCAAAAGCATGTCTCTTCATGCTGTTTTTTATCTGCAAAAGTGTTCTATGTTTAATATGACGGCATAATTTATCAATATCTTCTCCAAACTTGAGGACGGCTGCTTTTATTGCTCGTTTATCAGCTTCTGAAACGTTGTATTTAGTTCCACACTCTGGATTTAACATATTTTCCAATTCACCAAGTCGAGTGAAAGTGATACCGACTTCAGTAAAAATTTCCGCAACAATTTGAGTAGTTGAACGGGTAGGTTTACTCATTGTTCTACAATCACTGACAGAGGAAGAATATGTGCGAACAATTTAAAATACCTCTTAGGAAAATATTCAAGCAGTTTAAAGCAATCGATTGCTAATTTCAGTCAGATAAACTCTCACAAAAATGCAAAAGCAAAATGGTAGCACAACACAAAAATAGAATCCACACTAACGATGCCAAAGTTCTAAACAGAAATGGTCATTATTCAACAGAACAGTTATTTAAGAAAGTTATCAAATAATAGCTGTTTAATAATTCCTGTTCTAATTCTTCTGGAATTTTAGAATTCGTATTCCAATTTTTTTATTAGAATTCGTATTTAATTTTTCGAAGTTCCCATATTTCCCTTATTCGTATTCGTTTCCGAAAATGCTATTCTAATGTTTCACTTTTTTTAAAAAAAATCTTATTATTTCAAAAAAATATATTAACGATATTTATTTATCAGGTTTAAATTTGATACTTAGAAATGCTGTTCTTCATAAACGAATTTATTATGTCCCAATTATAGCATCTTCGTGTTGCATTAACTCAGAATTACTTTATATTGGTAACATTTCGTCGCCGCCAAAAATATTATGAATTTGAGATCCTGGATTTTATTACATATGTGCCACCTCATTTTGCACCTTCTGTTGTATCTCGATAGTCTTGTCCATAAGTTGACTGTCTCGCATACTGTATTTTAGTGTTTTGTTGGAGATAACTTGTAGAATTAGGTAGGTAGTCTGGGAGGGAGAAGAAAAACATGACTAGTGTCTCAGGATAGAGCCATGATCGTGGGCTGCAGATGGGAATTCTATAGGCCAGGACAAAATTGGAAGAATTCGTTGGCAGAACTTCGGCGAACAAGTGATATCAGAACCTGTCACAAAATAGCATTCAGAGAGAACTTTAAAGTTTTCCAGAAATTTAAATATATATATAAAGAAATTTAGTAAAAATTAAACATCATTGCAGAATTAGTTTAAATTTTTAAATTTCAGGAATACATTACATATTTTTTTGCTATTCATAAAATAATTCACATGAAAATTATTTTAATACTATTTGAATATTGTTGATAATTTGCTTGCCATTTGTTTAAAGATTTACATTTATTTTTATTTAAATATTTATAGAATATAATTATATTCAATACAATGATTTGATTAAATTAGATTATAAAATGTACACTAGTTTTGTTGAATAATGATAACTTTCAATATTTGCAAAAAATAATCTAAATATAAAACAATATCAGGAAATAATACATTCTGAGCTTCAATATATATATATATATATATATATATATATATATATATATATATATATATAGAAATATATATATATATATTACATGTCTTGATAAATAAACAAAACTGATATTGCCCATCAGTCAAAATGTTTATAAATAATTCAATATGATGTCAAAAGTTTCAATGGTTCAGTTGAACAATTGAACAATGACGTCACTTAGCCACATGACATGACATCATTATTTCTGCTCCATGAAAGTTTGCGCCGGAACTAAGACTTTAATCCTCAATCTAAAAATGCTTACATATAATATTTTTATATTTAAACTTAATCTGGCACAGTAATATGTACATAAACTGTTAACAAATATTACATTTACTTTCAAATTTTTTAAAAATTTAATATTGAATTTATTTTATGAAAAATCTGTTACATAAAATATGAAATTCATCAAAAAAATCTGTTACATAAAAATCTGTAACATAAAATATGAAGCAAAATTACTGTTTTAGTTTTATATATTAAACACAAGAATCAATGTTTTCAATAATATTAAATACAATACATTTATGTTCTTTTGTGGGTTTTATTTGAAATAATTTAAAGCTATATTTAAATATAAAAAATAAATTTTTAATATCAATTTATTTATTTCTCATAAAAAATTCATGTTTAGTATTAATACAAATTATAACCCATCACAGATTTTTCAAATGTTTTGTAAAATATGACTTATTTCCTGGAATGGAACATTTTTTATATTTGTCAAAATAAGTTCTATCTTTTGAATCCTACAGATATCTTCAATCTTTATAATTTCATAAAATTAATAAATTTTCTAAAATTTTATAAAAACATAATTTTTATAAAATAAATTTTCTTAATTTTTCTTATTTAAAATAAATTGTATTATTTATTTTATTTAAAATAATATTTATTTAAATTAATTATATTTTTATTATTTAAACGATTTTTTCTTTATTTTATCATCATTAATAAATAATGTAATAAAAAGGTAATATTTAATATTCAAAAATTAATTTTTGCCGACCGCCCTGTCTAGTGGTCACAGTGCCTGACTGTGGATAGGGAGGTCATGGGTTCAATTCGCGGTTCGGGCATGCATGTGCTTTCTCTCTCTATCTATCATGTTCTTTCTGTGCATGAATGAGGTGTGAATGGTTGCCTACCCTATAAAAGGGTCCTTATGGCATGTGTGTACTGAAGCAGTCGGACGCCACACCAAACATGGTTCACTATGAAAAAGTGAAGCAGCACACCCCATATTGTCAGCCAACTGGCACAAGACAAAAAAAAAAAATTCATAAATTGACCTTTATCGAATATTGATAAAATTTAATCGCGGAAACATTATTTCGAAGGAAGAAAAAACAAAAGAGAAAGGTAAATAATTCGTTTTATCGATGCATGGTGCCCTACCAGATATTTCTAACTTAAAAGATCTCTCAGAACGCCCATTTTGTAACGTTTTCTGACGTCATTTGTTCGTCGAAGTTCCGGAGAATTCTCCTGAAATTATATGTATATATATATATATAAAAATTTAGTAAAAAACTAATCATCATTGCTGAATTATTTTAGATTTTTAAAAATTCAAGAATCCATTAAAATATTTTTGGTTTTTCATATAATAATTTACAGGAAAAGTATTTTAATTCTATTTGAATTGTGTTGATAATTTGCTTGCCCTTTATTTAAAGACTTACAGTTATTTTTATTTAAAGATTCATAGTTATTATAAAAAATTATCTCAAATACTCATTTTAAAAATATAATTATATTCAAAACAGTGATGTAATTCAATGATTTGATTAAATTAAAATTATGAAATATACACCCCATACAACACAATTTCGTGCAGTAGACGTCGATATTACAGGTGGATGTACTCTAATCCAGTAGACGTTTCATTTTGGTCTTGCTAGATGTCCCATTTTACATCCATTGTACGTCAACATGAAGTCGGCATCGGACAATTCATGGACGAAATTTGGATGTATTCATACGCACTGCTTCATACTAGGTAGTTTTCGTGGATGTATTTTAGATTAGGCTTATCTACGGAATGCTTTCTCTTGTAGTTCTGTTTTTATGCACTAGACAAACTTAATATTTTAATTTAATTCCTTTTATAAATTGTTAAATTTTTCTTTATTTGCTATGAAGTGGCTCAAATCTTTATCTACTAGAAAATTAATTTTTTTTATTTACATCTTATATTAAATATTATAGAATTTTCTCATTCTAATTAAATTAGTACTTTTTAATACATATTATTTTACAGGTAATATTTTGAAATTTGTGTTTTATATTTTTTAAAATAAAACCAAACTTTCTCTTTTCTTTGAAAAATATTAGAATTTACTCCAAAAAATCTTATTAGAAAAAGTATAACAATTAATAATAAAATGTGATGAGTGCAATTGGGTTTATATAAATGTAAATTAATACACACTTATGCAATAAAAGTTTATTTTTTAAAAGATACAATTTATTTTATTTTAATTATACATTAATAAGCTTGTCCATTTTGACATTTTTTTTTCACTCGAACACCTTTCTTCAGCGTAATACAGCATAGTCTCTATTAGATCAGTACAGTGTTTATTACATAAATTACCTTTCAGGGTACTGCTTGTGTTCTTTGGAAAGCCTGTAAAAATAAATTTTAAAACAACTATCAAAAATTATAGCAAATCAGCAATCTGAAAAAAAAAAAGTAAAAATAATTTTTAAAATATTGGAAACAATTTTCGGCAATATTATAATTACATTAATTTACCGTGACTGGTAAAACTCATTAGTGTGAGTTTCACTATCAGTAAAAAATTTCAGACTGAACTTAGCGAAAAATCTCAATTTTTTTTTATCAATTACTTTACTTTCAGCAATTTCATAATATTAATTTTAGAAATGTTTTTTATGTACATAAATGCTAAACCTAAGGGACTAATTTCTGGGACAAATATATTATTTAATCTTTTAACCTTTGGAATTGATTAAATAAATGCAATTAAAAAAATGTTTAAAATTTGAAATGAATATTCAAATTGGCAAAACAAGAGTTGGATTAATAGGTAAAATTTAACATTGCCATTAAAAGAACAAAATTTAAAAAATCAAATAGAGAATTGAATTTACATATTAGTGCTCAATATAAACAAAAATGTTATATTCTAAGGGATATATTAAATGTTTCGATTAAACATTATCATTTTTACAACAGTAAACTCTTAATAAAATTTAATACATTAAATGTGTTTATTTACAATTGGCATCCATTAGAAACATATTGCCATGTATTTAATCCTTTAAAGGATTTATTTTCTCTTGATATATATTAGTTTCAAATGAGTTTAAATACAGAAAACTTTAAATTTTGAGGAATGTGAAAGCCTAATAAATAAAAGCTTTTCTTTTTCTGGTGAGATTAAATTAAATTTTTTTTTAATTTGCTTATTTTAAGTTTAATATCATCTTCAGGTATATAAATTTGTTATTCTCATCTAACTGAAAACGAAAACAAAATTTAGAATTTATAAATGAGGTACATTTTTATCGCTTAAAAATACAATTCAACTTTATCAACAATTATTTACAATTCAACTTTAAAGCATAAAGCAATAAAAATATTTAAAATTATAAATATAAAAAGATAACTACTCATAACACAAATAATTTTTTCTATTTATTTGAAACGAGGTTCAGCCCATCATAAGTAATTTTTCATGCATAGCAGAGCAGAATATGAAACACGTGCTATAGGAAAAATGAATTTCCAATCAACATTTAATAAATAAATGATATTTACTGTGAGGAAATGTGTACATCCTTTTTAATAATATTCAAATTAGATCAATAAAAAAATATATATTTAACAGAACTAAAAATCAGGTTATTGTGTGAAACGTAGATTCCTTTCAGTTTATTTTTGCCTGTACAGTCTTTGAAGCCTGTAGAAAAGTGAATAACTACAAAATAACTTTAAAGAAATACAATGAAAAATAGTGGAATATTGATATTTCTGCTTAAAACTAAATCAGAGCATTATTTATGAAATCAAACTAACAAAATTTGAATGGAAATACACGTATAATATTCATCCCAGAAACTTTGTTCGTTGTTCTGTTTACGTAAGCATTTTGTTTTTAATTTCACTGAGAGCATGCTTCTTAACTTCATTTCAGGGTATACACATATAACAAATGGTTTGAATTTCAGAAATTTCAGTTGATTACTAATTTTATTTCTTACAATGAACTAAATTTTTCTCAAACAAAAAGGTTTTAGCAATATTGATTTTAAAATAACTTTAGTAGAAACGAAATCAATGTATTAAGATTTTCATTTGTTATAAAATTTATGATTTTTGCTTGATAATGAGCATTTTAATATTAATTTAGATACATATATAAAGTGCGATTAAAGAAACAATTAATTTTGAAGACATTATGATCAGATGGGTTTTATAAGCTTATTAAACAAAATCGCTAAATAGTAGAGAAGCGTACAGGGGGTAAAATGTGCCAAGCGTGTGCGCCAAGAATGCGATAAAGTGCGCCAGACTGGTTTACCGGTTCGGATTACATTGGTACGATGTGCTTTTCGTATCACATTCACAGATCACACAGTCACATTCTAAAAGTTAAATCACTGAAGACGTAAACAATTCATACTAAATCATTTAACATAATATTAAACACCTTTTTTCATTAAAATAAAAAAATGCTTACCATGAATCAATACTTCAAATTCTAGAACCTTTAGTAGACAACAAATTGAATTAAATCTTCCAGAAGATTCTCCAGGAAAGTAAGAATTCCAAATCTGGTATAGGAAATAAACATATCTTCCATTTAACTGCAAAATATAAAAATTAATTTTCACACAAGAATACATTTTAATAGCTCTTCATTTGAAATATTAGTACAGAATACATTAAATAAATGGGTGATATAATTTTTTCTTGCTAAGTAGCAAAATCTTTAATTATGGATTTAAAATTTGATATTCAATAAAAAAACACTCAGATTTTTAATTCAACAGTAAAAAGTATTTTAATTAAGCATTAAATCTTAGAATTAAATTTATCCTAAGAATAAATTTTATAAATTTGAATCAAATCCTAATAATGATTAATATTTCTCTTGTTGAAATTTCGAGATAAATACATAAGTTTTTGTCTGACAAAATAATAATAAATATAAGTAATTTTGGAGAGAAAAATATTTTGAATTGCAGAACATAGAAATGGTTTTTATCTAAGAAAATTATTTTATGGTGTAATAAATTTTCTTCCACCAGTTTTCATCCTAATCGCAATGTTTGCATTTTTTCAGCCAAAAAATAACTGAAAAATTTAATGATATAAAAATTATTACATTATGCTATCAAGCACATTTTATAAATAAAAACCATATGTAGCTTTTAACGTTAATTTAAAATAGATACAAGTGTAAATTTTTAAAGTAAAAATTCACTTAAACATGATTTGTTTTTTACACTTAAATAACAATATTCAGTTTTTAAACCTTATTTATATAATGACTTTTTGAGAATAAAAAGAAGTTATTTAAAAATACTAAAATAATGAATCGATAAAAGGAAAGCAATTTTTTTTTTTAACTTACTTCGTTAAGCACACTTTTCAGTTTATCATGCTCAAAGCACATACTATATTTTATCTTTGGTTTAATTATAAATTTATTAGCTCAAGCTGCTTTTCTTAAATTTAACTAAAATTTTATATCATGTTTAATTAATAATTATTTATTTACTTTGTTTTAACAAACTTCAATTAAAAACAGCAGAGAGAATTAAAATATTTTTTTATTTAGTGTGTGGATTGTCTGTTTTCTAAATTAAAAAGTCTACTAAGATAAATAGCAAGCTGCCAATACAAATATCTTTAATTCGGTTCAAAGTATAACTCATTTATTTGATTAAATTAAAATTTTACTTTTAATAAATGAGGAAATTTATAAATAATGCAGAATTTAATAAATTTTATTAGTTATGTGTACAAAAGGTTTTTGACAAAACGTAATATTTTAGAAAAAAAATCTCTTTGGGTTGGAGAGGAAGACATAATAAATTTCTATTGCGAAATAAAATAAGCATGTATATTTGTTTCGTTTTAGTTAATAAAAGTAAATGAGTTGAGAAAATCAATAATCGTGGCACCTTTATTCAGTGATTATCGTTCTTTTTTAAATATATCACGTTTTTTTTTAATATTCTTATTATGTATTTAGAAATTTACTGTTTTTGATAGTTATGTATTTAGCAATTTTTACTGACATTTATTTTCGTTGATTATTTCTTTTAAAAATTTTATGAATATATATAACATATTTATTTGAATCTTAAATTAGGTAAGGTATCTTAAATTAAAAAAATGTTTAAATTAAATCTGTTTATATTTCCGTTGTTTTTATTATTATGTATATTTTTTTATCATGATTCAGTATAAATATTTTAATTTTTTATTCAACCATGTTTTAATTCTATCATATTTTACCAAAAAAATATATAGAATTTAAACTTTTAGAAAAAAAAATTTTCTTTTATATTTTTTACCATACAATTAATTTCTATTCATATAATAAGAATGTTAGTTTAAAACTAATAAAAGTAATTTATTCATTTGGTTTAGAGTTTCGAAATAAAAAAAATGCATTAATTAAAACAATCTTTATTTATATCAATATGTGTTACCATCATGTTTATTTATTAAATTATGGATTGATGTAAATAAAATCTATACATTTTTGTTCCTCAATTTTGTATTAAACATTACATTACCCAATATTTTACATTATAACATTATAGCATTTTGATAGTTGGTAAAACTGTTTTATACTTTTTGATATTTATTGAATTTTTATGCAAATATAAAAATTAATATAAAATGATCATATTTACTTAAACATTATTAATACAGTTTTAATTGCAAAGCTAATTTATCTATCCATAAATTGTTTAATATTCAGGAAACTAAAACAAGATATGTGAGTTAATGTAATTTTTATTTTAGAAAATCTGGTTTATATATATTACATAAAAATGTAAAAAAATAAACGTCTTTTATAAGAAAATTTATTATATATTATGCATCAACAATTTTTCTATGATTCTCTCGTTAATTTTAAATAATATAAAAATAAATACAATTTAATTTAAGTTGATTTTTTTGATTAATTGCTGCATTTTTCTTAGCAAACTTAAAGCAAAATATCTTTGTTATCGATTAAACCTCTAAATTTACAATTCTTTGCAAACTATTTACGAGTTAATTATAAAAATCCATTATATAATTAGAAAATCTTACTAAATCGAAACAGAAAATTAAACTGATTAGGTTGAAAAATAGAAATTATATTATTTGGTTTAATATTTTAATTAACATTGGAAATATTTGAAAACTACAATAGAGTAATTTGAAAATTTACTTTGAAAGGATATAAATTATGAAAACCAAAATAAATAACAAAAGGTTATGATTTTTATATTGAATGAAAAATGTCTACGAAAATTTATAAGTTCAAAATTTTTCACAGAAAAACGGTTTGTACAAAAATAACTTATATTTCTTCGACTCGAACTAGAAATTAAAACATCACAAGAAAAAACAAAAAATTGCAATTAATGAAATGTTGCCTAAATATTAAGAACTATTTTTTTTTATTAATTATCACATATTTATGAATGATAATAATTTAAGTTAAGATTAATTATATTAATTAATTTTATGAAATAATGTAAAATGCTATAGACTTAATTATTTAGTTCTAATTAATTATTAGTTGATTTAATATTTAGTTTTTATTCAATTTATTTATAAAATTAAAAAAAACTTTGTCATTATTTTTCAATCCGATAGATGGCAGTGCAAAATAATTCAAACAAGTAGAAAATGAAATTGGTAAAATACTTGTTACTTTAAAAGTAACTGTACTGAGTACGTACGAAGTACAAGAAAAATAACAAGGTCCCATCCCTTCGTTGACAAGGTTCAAAGAAAGTGATTGCTTGTTTATGTTTAATCGAAATGTATTTCTTATTGATGTTGACTATACTGGGAGTATTCACTGACATCGACGTAGTAACTTTTGCTAGGTTTTGTTTGTTCACGTACAAATGCAAATCATGGCTGCCAAGTGTTTCTCGTATGTCTTGTTTATTAGCACAGGGCTTGAAAATTATGAAAATAAAAAACTCTTATGTGATAGAGAAGATTCATATACTTTAGACCAAAGTAATGCCGAAAATAAATGGCCAAAAATCAGCAATGGAGATATAGTAGCTTATTTAGCATATTCAACACGTGGTATTACATATTGTCAGATAAAAGCCCGCAGATCTTTCACAGCAATCCTCACACAATTATTTCACAAGTGGATTTATTTTTTTTTGAAATTCTTACAATGCGGTTGCAAAATGCAAATATATTACTGATGGGACAGTTAAGAATTTTTTTTCTATTATTTTAAGCCTTAGAAACTTAGAATTGTTCCTGTACTGAACAATTCTAAATTTATGTAAACATTAATTTTTTTACGATACATATTGTAGACATTTTATTCTGACTTAAAAATATAAAATAAAAAATTCCATAAAATATAACTTTAATATAATAAAATAATAAGTATTTACACTTTCGTGACGAACTTTCTATGAAAAAGAACTTTCATGTTCTTACATGAAACTTTCATGTTCTTACATGAAAGTTCTTTTACATAGAAATGCTTATTCTTATAAGCTTTTCTATTTTTTTGAAATACTTATTTTTAAGGAATATTTATAATTTCTCATTAATGCATTTAAAGATTTTTAAACTAATTTTACAAATATAAGTTAAATAAAACTGTCTCTTATACTCGCTGCTCTAAATAAAAATCTCACACACCTTTACTCGTTTAAAATATTATTCTTATTTTCTAATTACTTTTAAGGTCACTCACAGAAAATACTTATAGAAAAATTCTGTTTGAACAACATTTAAAACTATTAAATTAAGAGATGTAGATAAATATATATTTCAATAAGTCAAACCCTTGTCATATTTACATTGCTCTCATTGTTATATAAAAATCTTCTTGATTCTGTTTACTTGACATAAAATTAATGTAGCATACTCATGAATACTATAATTTATTTTCTGTTATGTCTGCTCGGCTGATAGATTTAGGCCAAAGCTTGAATAATGACATATGGCACATTGTTCACATACGGAGGAGAGGACACAAGATGGATGTTCATTTGGACTCTGATTCCAAAAGTTATGGTAAGAAATTCTGATAAACTCAAATGCAAATTAGGATTTTGTGTCCTTTTAAATTTTATGAGAAAAACGTGAGAGAATGCTATTACATTTTTTTAAAATCTTTTTCAGATTTGGGTGAAGTGGACTCCATGACTTTGGACATACAGACTTTACATGTTGGCTCTGTTCATCCAGACCATCAGAAGCCTGTACCAGACATGCCTGACTACGTCGGACATCTTCAGCATCTCATCTTCAACAGGAAACATTATTTAGACATGGCCCATTGTGGTCAAATATCTCACTTCAAGGTAACTTATGCACATATTTAAATGTTACATACACAAAGTGAACAAAACATTATGATTACTGTTACCATTTCCCACTGAGCCCGCTTAGATGACATTCAAGAATCTTGATATATATCGTGAAACAACGATACATAACCCGTTACGGAAAATGTGATCCATCATTCTTATAATTAAGATACCCACAAATCGGGACATTTACGAGTAATTTGTTCGATTTGAGAGATTTTTTTTAGTTATTATTTTTATAATCGTTGAAAAAGACTTAAGAATCTTTATCAGATCGATTTTTACACCCACAAATGACTCATAAAACTAAACTAAATCTTTCTAAAACTAAACTTTCGAAGTGCAGAATAATCAAATATTCCTACCTTGATTAATCTTTTGATTCTCGAAATGGAGCATGTAATACCATGTTGTATTTTTATATGTTTTTCTTCCCTATTATCACATCGGCAACCATGAAGGAGACGTTATTTTTTTCATGTATATTTATTAAGCTAACAGGTACATATAATAAACAACTAGGTATATATATAATTACACTATCAACAATTATCTACTATCTTATCTTATCGTAAAGAGAAACATTTTGCAATCTTCCTCGTTGCCTATTTCTCAGCTTTTCTCTCTTCCTAAAATAATAATAAAAAATAAAAAAAGGCACCATTCCTGAATGAGTTGGGAGGGAGGATGACGTCACCCAGGCGTCACAAGTATTTTTTTATATTTACTGTTGAAAAATTACTATTACATAATAAAAGTAATTATATTTGCATTAAAGTAAAAAATAACGATATATTTAAATTTCTATTTTCTAATTTAAATTTTAAATTAATGCACATAAGGTTACTTTTTATCATTCAATATTCAATCATATTATTAATAAATTGGTTTAAATTATTCAGCATATGAGAAGACTAGGAATTTTTTTTTCCTAATATCTATTACAGTGATATGCATTTAGTACTTGAAAAGTAAAATAGAGTCAATAGAAAAATCATGAATGAATTTTCTAGTTACAATTACAATTAATACGTTTAAAAATGTAAAGTAAAAAGAAAAAAATCTTATCCTATCTGAGCAAAATATACTGGGCCACTATTTCAATCATTGTTGAATAGAGAGAAATGAGAGTCGGATTTTTACTTTCTGAATCTGTTGATGTGCATACATATAAGTTTTTCGTGTTTCCTTTCATTTGAAATTTGAATGCGATCCATTATTTATGACAAGTATTACATTAAATATAATATTTGGTAAAAGAAAATCAAGATTAATAGAGTGTTGACTGTTACGTTTTTATTTCTTGACAAGGTTATTCTGACAAACAAAATCATACTAACCTGAAAGGGGCATTTCTTACATGAAAATTTTATATGAGTTTTCGAACCCATCAGTTTTAAGTTCAACAAGCATATTTCCACAAGAATGCCTTACAGAAATCAATTCTTTTGCTAGTTTTCAAAATTAAAAGAAAATTGTACGTTTGCTTTAACATTTATATTCAAAACGTGCTAATTTTTCCGAAAAAATGAAAAGTTAACCTGACGATAAGGATCTCATGCTATTTTCAAACAGCTATATTAAAAAAATACAATACTAAAAAAAATTATATTGAAAAAAATTATACCAAAAATTTAAAAAGGAGAGGAGTGAAGAGATACGTAGGAATCAAAATGAAACATCCACAACATATAAATGAAAAAATGAGAAGAAGCAATATAACTTGTCTGAAATTTGCTTGAATGGCTCTAATTTGCGAAACGAAAATAGAATAAGTATTCCAGTAGAACACAGAAATGTTTACTGAAATAAATTGCTCGGAAGTATTAGGTTAGGGAATACGTTCTTAGCGTTTTTACCAAAGGTTTTTATTTAAACCAAAAAATAATTACATTAATAAGTTAATCAATTATATATTCGCCATTGCTCTTTACAATCTCTTCAAACTTCTCGACCAATTTGTTGATGCCGTTCCGCCACAAAATCGCTTGGTCTGGTGTCAAAGTAGTTGTTGAGCCAGCTTTTAACGATTTCTTGGTACACTGGGAAATGCTCGAAAAGAATGCCACAGTCAACAAGAAGTTCGACAATGCTCAGCTACACCGGGTGAATGAGCCTGTTCGACTTAAAAAACCTGATCGATATGGTTAAATTTTACTCATTCACAACAACGGCCGGCCGCATGTTGCACATGTCGTCAAACCCGCACTCCAAGAGCTCGAATGGGAGGCCCTTCACCATCCAATCATATTCGCCGAACCTTGCACCAACCGATTACCATCTTTTCAGCTTCATGTCAAAAAATATGAAAGGTATTACCTTCAATAACAAAGAGGTCCTTAAAAACTGCTCAACAATTTCTTTGACACCAGAACAGGTGATTTTTGGCGGAACGGCATCAACAAATGGGTCGAGAAGTGGGAATATGTTGTAAACAGCAACACACACAGCGAATATATAATCGATTAACTTATTGATAGGATTACAAAAGTCGTTGGAAAAAACGCTACTAACTTTTCCCCCTACCCATTACTTCTCGATGATGCAAATATAAGGTTATTGATTACTTAAAGGCATTCAAAGTTTTGAATCTTTAGAATAAAGAAAGTCATTAAGAAATCCTAAAAGTATTACATCACATTTAAATTGTTGTATAATATTTATTTTCTCCATTAATACAATTTTAATATAGAGGTAACTAGAAAAGTTTGAAATGGTTAACGTTTAGTTTAATTACTGAATCCAATTAAAATGTTAGTATAATTTCTGGGATAAATATACAGTGTCTTACAAAAGTGATGGGACACTTGTGTTTTACAAAAGGAAACTGTAATAAAATAAATTAAAAATACATGTACAAGTTTTTGTGGGTGTGTTTCATACTCAAATTTAGTTACAATTATTACATAACATACATTTTGTCAAAATATTAAAAATTAATTTAATAAAATACAATTGCTTAGAACAGAGCAAAAAATAGCTCACATAAGTGATGGGACACCATTAGATATGCAACAAAAATAGTCTGAAATAAGCAATAAAAATATTTTTTCGGTGTTTTATTTTTATTCAAAAGTAATTGGCATTAATTTATAAAATCGTCTGCAGTATTTCTCTCCAGATTGTTTTGGAATTTTTGTGTTTTTTAGCTGTGTGCAGTCATGAATGCTAAACGAAAAGAAACTTCGCCTGAAATTCGAAAATTAGTTATTCATTTGCATATTGAAAATAGAAATTCTATTAGAGAAACTGCTGAAACAGTTAACTTGAGTCATTCAACAGTTTTTAATATCATTAAACGACATAAAAATAATCATATGATTCAGAATAAAAGAATACATGGTCGGCCATCAAAGCTATTCAATGGAATAAAGAGAATTGTTGTTCGAATTATTAAAAGAAACCCAAGTATGAGTGCTCTTAAAGTTGCTGCTGATTTACAAGCATTATATAGTGTAATTGTTAATCCTGGGACTATTAGAAGAGTAATTCGTTCTGTGTTGGGTATCACGGTAGCGTACCCAAGAAAAAATTCTTCGTAAGTGAAAAGAATAGAAAAGTCGGACTGGCTTTCGCAAAATCCAACATAAAGAAAAATTCTGATTACTGGAATAAAGTTACATTTGCTGATGAGAATAAATTTTATATATTTGGCCCTGATGGTGTAGAATCTGGTGTGGAGAAAACCAAGGGAAGAATTTCGTAAACAGAACTTGGTCCCAACAATAAAACATGGTGGAGGAGGAGTTATGGTATGGGGGTGTATGTCGTCTGCTGGAGTTGATAATTTTGTTTTTATTGTCAGTAAAATGGATCAGTACAAGAATATCGACATTCTAAAGCAAAATTTGAAGTCTTCAGCACGAAAATTGAACCTTCATAACGATTTTAAATCCTACCAGGACAATGACCCCATGCATACTGTTTGAACGTTAGACTCTGGCTGCTGTATAACTGTTTTGAAATAATAAAAAACACCATCACAATCTCCAGTCTTAAATCTCACCGAGAATATTTGGCAAAAATTGGGATCAATAATTCGCAAGCACATAATTTCTTCAAAACAACAATTAAAATCGGTGCTTCAAGAAGAATGGGGTAAAATCACTGAAGAAATCACAAAAAAAAGAGTCAAATTTATCTCAAGAATATTAAAGCATGCTTTAAAATTAAAAGAAAATCCAACAAAATATTAAAACCATTTAAAAAGTAAAATTGTTGGATTACTATTTGAAAGAAAAGTAAGTTTCCAATAACTTATGTGAGCTTTTTTTTGTGCTCCGTTCTAAGCAATTGTGTTTTTTATTTAATTAATATTTTAATATTCTGAAAAAATGTATGTTATATAATTATTGTTATTAAATTTAAGAATGAAACACACCCACAAAAATTTGTACATGCATTTTTAACTTACGGTTTCCTTTTGTAAAGCACAAATGTCCCATCACTTTTGTGAGACACTGTATAAGTTTAATAATAATAGATTATGAAATTTACATATCAAAACAGAATAAAAAATGTACAATTTGTGGAATAATTCTGCGATATTATTATTAAAAGTTGAATATCTAGCCGAGGAGTACTTCTGTGTATCTATGGCTTACATGCCCTCAAAAACACTTCATGTGTGTGAAATGTTATTATTATTAACTTGAATGACATTTGACGCGATTTTAACAAATATTCATTTTCACGAGAGACAATTTAAAATAAATATTTTTGGTACAAGCGCCATATAATCATGATTCCAAATTCTGAATTTTTTTGGTGATGAAAAATTGTTGCCAAGATCGTGACGTGCGATGACGTATATACTAGGGTTACCAAAACAGAATTTTCTGCATAAATTTTATAGGTCTCTATATGTATGACGTAATAAAAATGAGGTTGCTAGATGCATTAGAAAATCTGCTAAAAAATCGCCAATCTCAGAATTTGGCATCAAGGATTATACGGTACCTGTGCCATATTTTATTCTAAAAAAATTTCTAAGCTCTAAGAAGTTTAGGATATTAAATGCAAAAATTCAACTTTGCATTGAAAATGATTTCAATAACGAAAATGGATTTTTATTTTTCAAGTGAATTGCAACCAGTTTATTTTTAGAATGTTATCAAAAAAATTAAAGTTATGTTTAAGTTTCACAGTGTAAAGTAATAAATAAAATTTTTATTGCCTAGATTTGTGTGGTTGTGATTTATTTTCATAAACCTATTTTATTTTAATTTGACGAAACAACATTGGTATCTGATACACTCTGAACATTCCGAAGATCTTCCACCATTCAATTGCTTGTTCAAAAATTAATTCTGTTTACATTTTTCCCTTTCAAAACAGACTTAAATCCTTTATTTGTTTTGAGTCTGTGCTTGTTCAAATGAATACTTATATTAGTTTGAACAAGCTCTGTTTTCTGTGACATAATGCATTTTTCAAGGCCTTTAATCTTTAATATTTTTTTTTACCATCTGTGTGCTTGCAATTATGTATCTTCTGTGGTTCTTCCCAAGGGTGAACACGATTCCTTCTACGTTTCAATAACTAACTCAAACATATTTCTATGTTCTTCTGCTCAGCATTTATTGATTTTTCTTTACCCTCTGCCAGTTACACATCTTGTTCAATTCGATAGGAGTACATGTATTGTAATATAATTCTTAAATACGAATGTAGAAAAATTTGAAAAAAATAGCATCTAAATGATATAGAAACTATATAACTTATTTTCAGTTTAATTTTCCATACTAAATAAATTATAATTCCATACTAAATAAATCAGAGAGGGGGATTGAATATTTGAAACAGATAAATAGTGATAGATATTATTGATAAACGAGGGTTAGAGAATTGGAAAATATTGAATTTGAAAATAGGCCACAATGTAAACTATCCAAAACCAGTGATATAGCTTACTATACATGCAAAGAAGATCAATAAGAAAAGAGAATGGAATATTGACTATAAAAACTCCTTTAAAGGCAAAATTTATAGCTCAATAACTGAAATTAATAGATTTTAAGGGAAAGAATTATAGGTATAGCAAATTTATGTGAAGGAAAGAATTTTTTTGTTTATATCTGAACATTAGACTTTCAAAAATTATTTTTGGATAAGCGAGATGAAAATAAAATATTTCTGAGTTATGTGGCAATGATTATTTACAAATATTTTTTTGTCACTGAATAAAGAAAATCTTAGGAGTTTATTTCTCTGGGAATGGAACTGCTGTTGAAACTAGTGCCTATCGTTTGTGTTGAAATAAGAAAGCATTTCGTTTACTCACGTGTTAGCACTCGATGATAGTCTATTACTATTATAAATAAATTCCACAATAGTGTAATTATTTGCACAAAAGAAAATTTGTTAATATACGAAATTACCACATAGTATCAATTTAAGGCATAACGTCGTAAGATATTTTTTCCCAATGAGAATAATGGGTGATTATGAAATTATGTACTGTCATTTATCTGACTGAACACACACACACACACACACACACACACACACACACACACACACACACACACACACACACACACACACACACACACACACACACACACACACACAAACACAAATAAATCTTCAGAGATCATATAAGGCAGTGATAAAATTTATTGACAGTTATAAGCAGTTATGCAATTGATATTGTTTTTGTCCAAGAACCATACTGTATTAACAATAATGTTGCTGGTTTTCCGAAAACTTATAATATTGAACAGTATGGTAATGCAAGGAAAAGAGCTGCAGTTATTATTACAAATAAACATATTGACTCTGTTCTTATAAGCCAGATTTCTTATGAGGAATTAATCCTTGTTGAAATTATTTCTAAAAATATGCATTTGTTTGTTGCAAGCTTTTACAAGAATTATGAACGCGATATCAATATTGATATCGCTGTGCTTGAGAAGATGATAAATCATTGTTCAGGGAAACTTTTGATTGCTTCAGATACTAATGCAAGATCTACAACTTGGTTTGATCGCATTACGAACTCCCGGGGAAAAATTTTAGAATCTTTTCTTTTTTCTAAATGTTTATGGATCCTCAATGATAATTTCAATGTCTCAACGTTTCACTCAGGAATAGGCCAAAGTTTTATCGATCCTACTATTACTTCTTATAATTTGTTACCTTTCATAAATGACTGGAAAATTTTAGATGAAGAAAGTAGTTATGTTCATAATTTTATTGGTTTTTCTATAAAGTTTAGTGTTGGAATTTCAAATCCATCTACCCACTTTAATCCAAAATTTATTTTTGAAAAGGCAAATTGGAATCTTTTCAAGAATTCACTATATGCTGAATTTAATGAGCTTTTGGTCAGAATGAATTATACTGATTTAAATAATATAAACAATTTGGAAGAAAAATTAAAAAACTGTGTTAATGAAACAAATGACATAAATAAGTTTATTTCTCTTTTTATGCAAAATATTCAAAATGCTTGCAAACATTCTATGCCTTTTAGAGACTCTGGATTGACTAAACAAAATAACAGAAAAACAGTTCCCTGTTGGAATGACGAGTTAGCGAATCTGAGGAAATTGATAAACTCTAAGCTGAGACTATTCCAAAGAACTTATAATAATATTAATCTACGTGATATTAGAAAATCCGATTATTTGAAGCATAAAAGAATGTATAACAATAAATTAATGCAGTGCAAATTTCAGTCTTGGAGGGAATTCTGCTCGGATGCGGGCTCAAAACCATGGAACGTTTTGTATCGTATTGCATCTGGAAAATATAAAAATCAAACCAGCTTGACTACAATAAAAGATTCGAAGGGAAATTTTACAAATAATTATGAAGAAATCTTGCAGACTCTGATGGATCAGTTTGTTCCTTTTGATGAATTGGATACTGATACAGATTATCACATCAATGTAAGAAACCAAATGAGAAACGACATTGAAACGTCAGACGACATTGACTTTACTCCAACTGAGGTTTACTCAACTATTAGGAGCATGGATCCAAAAAAGTCACCCGGAAACGACAGTATTTCTAGCCGAATTATTTTGGAGGTATTAGCTTATTCCCTCTGTTTTGTACTGCTTTCTACAATAGATGTCTTTCAAGAGGAGTTTTTCCAAGTGTTTGGAAACATTCTTGTATTTGCTTTTTCACTAAACCAGGTAAGGAAAAGACTTTGAATGCTTTTAAATTTAAACCATAAGTTTATTACCTTTCGCTGGAAAGATTTTGGAGAGACTTATGATCGAAAGATTATGCACCATTTAAACCCGAACAATTACTTAAGCAACAATCAATTTGGTTTTTCTGCTGGTAAAAGCACTACTGATGCTATCATGAAGGTTTCAAATTTTATCAGAAATAGTTTAAACTCCAATCTTCAAGCAATTATGATTTCTCTTGATGTTAGAGGTGCTTTCGATGCAGCATGGTGGCCAGCTATTTTATTCCAACTTCGTGGATTTCAATGCCCAAGGAATTTGTATTTTTTGACCATTGACTATTTTCATGAGCGTTCTGCAAGCATTTCCTCACCAACATGCTTTCTATATAAAAATGTAACTAAGCGATGTCCCCAGGGATCTTAAAACGGCCCTGGTTTTTGGAAGATCTTTTATGATTCTTTGCTCAAATTAATGTTTCCAATAAACGTAGAAGTCATTGCTTTTGCAGATGATGTATTAATCATGATCAGAGGAGCTTCAGAACTTGAACTAGAAATGCTGGGAAATATTTGTATTAAGAAAATTATCGAGTGGTCAAAACGTAATAAGGTTAGTTTTAATACGGAAAAATCTAATTTTATGCACTTTTCCAGGAAAAGAATGAAAATGCCAATTAACATTTACATGAACGGAGAAAGCTTAAATGCTGTTGCCAAAATGCGCTACCTCGGTGTTACTTTTGACACAAATTAACTTGGAAAAGTCATGTCGATAGATTATGTGTTAAGGCAAATATTATATTGTATATGTTGGCAAAAATGGCAAAGGTTAGTTGGGGTATCGGATCTGATGCCTTAAAAACAATATATGAGGGCGCAATTATTCCCTTGTTGACTTACGCAGCACCGGTTTGGCACGAAGTTTTACGTAAAGCTTACAATAGAAAGAAACTAATGTCGACGCAAAGGCTTATTGCACTAAGGATTATAAGGGGTTTCAGAACTATTTCTCACGACGCAGCCTGCATCTTGGCTGGAATCATTCCTATTTGTCTTAAAGTGGAAGAAATTGCAAATGTTTATTTATCTTTAAAGCTCAATACTGACTTAAAGGTGGGTAAGGAACTCCCTCCAAACTTGTGGCTTCATCATGGTAATAATATATTGCTTTGTGCTTCGAACCAAAGAGACTCACCCGTCGAAATTTATACTGATGGAAGTGAAATATCGAATAATATTGGTTGCGCCTTTGTTGTTTTTGAAGACAAACAAGTTATTTTTGAGAGGAAATTTAAACTTAATTCCCTTTGCACCAATAATCAAGCCGAAGCTTTTGCAATTTTACAAAGTTTGCTTTGGATTGCTTCAGGAAAAAATTTTACAGCTCAAAACGTAAATATTTTCACTGACAGTAAAATTACGATAGATAAAATTCAAAACAGAAAGAACCACTATCCGATTATCGAAAATATTCGCAGACATTTATGGAACTTAGCTAACAGGAACTATAACATAAATATTTATTGGATCAAGGGACATTCAAATAATATCGGAATTGACCATGCAGATTTGCTAGCTAGAGAAGCAGCTGCCTCTGACTTGGCTTTTGCTTTTGAAGACATCCCTAAATCACGAATAAAATCACAAATCCGAAAAACAAATTCTCAATAAATGGCAGATACAGTGGAACAATTCTCAGAAAATCCTCATAACAAAAATTTTTTTCCCTACTGTAAGCGATCGAATGAACATTTATACACATATTTCGCATATCTCATAACCATAAATTAACACAGATTCTATCTGTACATGCAAGAACTAATGGATACCTTTTTATATACAAACATTCTGATACTGCTAGTTGCTCTTGTGATCCTACAATAATTCAAACAATAGAACATGTGCTATTTTTTTGCCCTCTTTTGGACTCACAAAGATTTGAACTTTTTAAAACAGTTATCTTAAATGGCCTTGCATGGCCAGCGAAATTCCACACTTTGCTACACCCTGATTATTTTAATATTTTTTGTAAATTTTGTTTTAATATTCCATTGTGTTATCGATTTGTTAAGCTGTTTTTATAAGCTTTATCTTGTAAGATTTTAATGCATGTAGTGTGACATTGTCACGGAGCATGCTGTTACAAATTTTTTTTAAAATTAAAAAAGAAAAAAAAAAAAACCCATTAAAACTTTCAATAATCTTAGAAAAATCCTGTTTGAATGGCAAAAATCTTACACTGTTAAATTTGTAAATCAATAAATTTCCTAAAGCTGAAAACCAGCATCGGTGCGAGTGAAACAGGTATGAACAATTTCCATTGAATTAATAGTTCCTATAGTAACAGAAAAACTTTAAGAAAATTAAATTGCTTAATTGATGACAGAAGATTGTGATATTTATTCTATATTTTATATAAATTGTAGATCTTTTTAAAAAAAATTTAATAATGTGTGGTTGTTGATCCCATGCTCATGAAGCAATAAGCTTTTAATACTTTGAAAAACCACTAGATTTATTGAGTGAAATTTGGTATTTATTGTTCATAAGGACTCCGTGCTTGCGTCTTCGTTTCAACTTATGTTCTGGCCATGTTATCCTATAAGATAAATTCACTATAAGGCGAGAAAACTTTAAATTTGTGATATAGATTTTAACTTTTAAATATGATAATTGTCTATTGCGAATATTAGAAAAACCAAAGCTCATTGCAAATACAATATTAAATTTAATAAAATATCAATAATTAAGCGTTGTCGATATTTTTAAATAGCACACTTTAATAACAGTGATTTTAAAATTGAAATTTGTCTTATTTCCAAAATGTAGGAAAATTTGATTTTATCGTCTCTGTAAACGATAAATGCTTAAAATATTACCTATTTTTGAATTTTTGGAACGAATATTTCAGTTTTCCTTCAAGCTTCTCAAATTACACTTCTTGTATCTTGATTCAACCGAACTCATTCTATTCTTTTAATTTTCTAACATCAAAAAAGTTATATAAGATAATCTATGTGATTTCACATAATTTATCAATATATATCGATATAAAGTAATTTAAATTTATAATAATTTTTTAAAACTAGTGAGTAAAATATATTTATATATTCTTATTTACTTTTAAGCAATCAGGAATGGATCTTTTTTAAAAACATATTCTGCTGATTGTATCCGTCAAAAGTCATAGTGTAAAGGAATATAACTAAATGATTGAAAAGTGCTTTAATATATGTGAATCAAAAATATATGCATCAGATAATCCTACTCAGCATGTATTTAAATATTAATATATCCTTTGTATGACCGGAAAATATTAAAACTAATGTAAACTATATCTTTGTATTTGCATTAAACAGATAAAAATAAAGAAAATTATGAAAACAAAAATTAGATTAAAATTAATGATTTTTTTTTTTTTTTGAAAATATAGCATATAAACTATTAGTACTAAAATTGAGATTTTTTAAACTTTTGCGCATTTTCTTAATATTTATGTATGCCAAACATTATTATATTGAAATGATTTCATAAATATTATAAATAAACTATAATAAATTTAAGAACATTCAAGAAAAATGATTTCTTTGAAATAAATTTCAGAGATTCATGAGAAAAATTAATTTAGATGATCACAACGAAATAATTTTCTTAAAAAGTATCTGAGACAGAGATTTGTTAAATGTATATTATAATAGATGGCAGCACCACTCATCATTATCTGACTGTTTAAGTATCTCTTGCTTGTTCCCAGTTGTTTTCTATACTAGCACTAGATGTCGCCACTACATTTGTAACAAGCGCAAGTTCTCATTTATTTCGTAATTTAAATGAATCACGTCTCATAATTGTAGTTAAATTATTTACTTTAGCCTTCATTATTTTATTTTCAAGCTTAGAATTATTTTAAGACTAGTCGATTTCATGATACGGATAAAATTGTGCATCTTTTAATTCAAGTAATTCAAATAATTTCATATAATAATAATTTTAAATGCAAAAGTTAATGCGCAGTTCTATATTTATTAATAAAGATTAAGACTTTTAAATTTCTTAACGTTGAAATTGGAAATTTCCGTACGAATCTTAAGAATCGCAGAAATAGTTTATGTAAGAAAGACAAAAATTATTACATAAAATAAAATTCTTATATAATAATAAAATTAAGTATCTCTAAGAATTACGTTATGATTAAAATTATTTCGAATTTCAACCAAAATTGTTATAAATTTTAGTTACTTATAATAGTAGAAAATTAGAAATAGAACAGTAAGAAACATATCATAAAATACTGCTTAGTGAAGTTTATAATATAAAGTTTTCAAAAATTGCTGCAGATTTCTTACTGCTTAAAAAATAAATTACATCCGTATTTAGAAAAAAATGGGGAAATTGCAGTGGATAAATCATAACAAGAAACATAAAATATTAAATACAAAAGAACAATTATTACCTGAATATGAGAAATGAAATACGATAGTATAATACTCTCTCGATTGCCAATTTTATTGTCCATCAGTTTTGAGAATATCCAGTCATCCCAAAATTTTAAACCAAGACCAGATCCCCACAACAGTATACTATATCTTATGAACATTCAAGATGCATTCTTTCAGTATAAATGTTTTCAGTCTTGTTAAGCACCATACCTACTACATTACGATTTTCGGAGTGAGTTACCCCAACCCTGATTAAATTATTGAAACAACAAACAATAGGTACATTGTGTATATATAAATAATGTCTGAAAGTCGAAGGGCATGAATGCATTTTGTTTCAACCGAAGATAAACTTGTTGAGAAGGCTTATGTATTTTAATTTTATATAAAACGATTCAGTATTAGTGTGGTGTCTGTAGAAGAGGAAAATATTAGCGCAGATGTCGACGACGTCCCTTTCAATACTGCTAATGTTTAATACTTAGAATTCGTTAAGGAAAAAGAGAGAGAGAGAGAGAGACAGAGAGAGAGAGAGAGAGAGAGACAGAGAGAGAGAGAGACAGAGAGAGATACAGAGAGAGATACAGAGAGAGACAGAGAGAGATAGAGACAGAGAGAGAGAGACAGAGAGAGATAGAGACAGAGAGAGAGACAGAGAGAGATAGAGACAGATAGAGAGAGACAGAGAGAGATAGAGACAGAGAGAGATAGAGACAGAGAGAGATAGAGACAGAGAGAGAGAAAGAGACATAGAGACAGAGAGAGAGAGAGACAGAGAGAGAGACAGAGAGAGATAGAGACAGAGAGAGATAGAGACAGAGAGAGATAGAGACAGATAGAGAGAGACAGAGAGAGATAGAGACAGAGAGAGAGACAGAGAGAGATAGAGACAGAGAGAGAGCGACAGAGAGAGATAGAGACAGAGAGAGAGAGACAGAGAGAGAGAGACAGAGAGAGAGAGAGAGAGAGACAGAGAGAGAGAGAGACAGAGAGAGAGACAGAGAGAGAGAGAGACAGAGAGAGAGACAGAGAGAGATAGAGACAGATAGAGAGAGACAGAGAGAGATAGAGACAGAGAGAGAGAGACAGAGAGAGATAGAGACAGAGAGAGATAGAGACAGATAGAGAGAGACAGAGAGAGATAGAGACAGAGAGAGAGAGACAGAGAGAGAGAGAGACAGAGAGAGAGAGAGAGAGAGAGACAGAGAGAGAGAGACAGAGAGAGAGAGACAGAGAGAGAGACAGAGAGAGAGACAGAGAGAGAGACAGAGAGAGAGAGAGAGACAGAGAGAGAGACAGAGAGAGAGACAGAGAGAGAGACAGAGAGAGAGACAGAGAGAGAGACAGAGAGAGAGACAGAGAGAGAGACAGAGAGAGAGACAGAGAGAGAGACAGAGAGAGAGAGACAGAGAGAGAGAGACAGAGAGAGATAGAGACAGAGAGAGAGAGAGACAGAGAGAGATAGAGAGAGAGACAGAGAGAGATAGAGACAGAGAGAGAGACAGAGAGAGATAGAGACAGAGAGAGAGAGAGAGAGAGAGAGAGAGACAGAGAGAGAGAGACAGAGAGAGAGACAGAGAGAGAGAGAGAGAGAGAGAGAGATAGAGACAGAGAGAGAGAGACAGAGAGAGAGAGACAGAGAGAGATAGAGACAGAGAGAGAGAGAGACAGAGAGAGATAGAGACAGAGAGACAGAGAGAGACAGAGAGAGACAGAGACAGAGAGAGAGAGAGAAACTAGAAATGAATACAAAAAGAATAAAAAATAAAAAAATGATCAAAGCACAGATTAACCAATTAGGTAGAGGCTGCTAAATTTGAAAGCTAACTAGGGAATATACGTAGTTATTGGTCAAAATGGCAAAGATTGCAAGATGTATTGGGAAACGTATTATAATTTTATTTCACAATATTTTTGAACTTTATATCTAAAAAAAAAAGACGAAATATATTTGGTTTATAAAATTTAATAAGTTAATAGAACGTTTTGTAGCATGTGTACACTTATTTCAAGGCATAATTTGTGCTCTTCTATCATTTTTTTGTAAATCCGATAAAAGCAAATTATCATGTAAACGAGCGAGAATATATTTTTCCTTATGCACATTTTAACACTGAGAGTTAAGATTCAGTCTACCATGAATAATAAGTTTTGGAAGTTTGATTATTGCATTTTAACTTTTTTACTGCATAAGACATTGTTTTTATTACAATAGTTTTCTTTCAAATTCACCATTTAATAATAATTAAGTTAATAATAATTAAAAAACTAATTATTATTTAATCCTATATGTGTTTTTTCTGTTAATAAAGAAACAAAATTTTCATATAGAAAAAGAAATATATTTTTTCGAAGAAACAAAAAATTCTATTCAGCTGAAATTTTTCAGTAATTTCTTTTATTTCCTTAAAAATTATCCTGTTATGGTGAAACTATTATTTTTTGGATTAATTATAATTTTATCTTATGTTCATAATTTTGACAGTATAGAATACGGATATGTCTTGAAATTCATTATGACTACTCCACATAAAAGAACGAGCTAAATGTTTTTCGTGAGAAAAAAAATTAAAATTTTTATTTATTTCAAATTTTTAAAATCTTTCGTTTTCAAAAGACCTCTTCACTAACCTTATATTAAAAAAATAAAGGGCTTATAATATCAGGAAGCTATTCATAGTTTTATATTCAAAATGTCACTATTATCTTGTCTTTTTTTCAAACTTTCGGTAAATGACATCCTTTGAAGCTGAAAAAAGAGTATACAAGATAAAATATTGAAAACATTTAAAATATTTATTAAAAATGTTTCTAACATATTTTTTGTTATTTTTAACTCGATGTTTAATTTATGTTTTTTCATATGATAATTCGGGATGTGAATAAATAATAAAATTGAAATTAAATTTGATTACCAGCCGACCAACTTGTCTAGTGGTCAGCGTGCTTGACTACGGATAGGAAGGTCCTGGGTTCGAATCTCGGATTAGGCATGGATGTACTTTCTCTCTCTCTATCCTGTCTTTGTCCTTTCCTTGTGGGTGTGTGAATGAAGTATGAAGGATGCCTACCCTATAAAGGGGTCCCTATGGCATGTATGAAGGTGCTATGGCGGACCACCCCCTGTGGTGCACCCGTGGCAACGCCTCGGCGGCTAAGAGGTCGCTGTTTCTGGCCGGTTCCTTGGGTATCAGGGAATAATAGACTTTGTAACAGTTGTAACTGTCTACAATCTGTCATTGGAAAAAAATTGCCTACCAAGTTAGTTAATATAGTTGAAATATTGCTAAATTATATAAAATATTTAAAATATCAAATAAAGAAATTAACTAAATCGGAAAATTCTCAACATTTTGATAATTTTTTTAAAATTAGAAAAGTTAATTTATCATTAAATAACTAACTATTAAATATGTTAGAAAACTTAATCAGAAATTATATAACTTAATGAAATCAAAATAAACATAATCTGAAATAAAAACAAACTTTAATAAGTTTTTTTTTCATTTAACAGTTAATTTAAGTTTATAAAATTAAGCTTAATATCTAAGAGTGGAATATATTTAATAATTTGAATTTTTGTAATTAAAATATGTACTTTTTCAAATTTAGTGGTAAATATTTTACGCTCATTAAACCAAAAAGGATTATGATCACAAAAATGAAATTGCTTATTTGAATAAAAAGTTATGTGCAATCACATGCGAAAGATGCGAAAGTATTTCTTTAAAGAAATAATTATCCTCGATGGCAACATCTCTTCTCGTCAAAAATCCCATCGTAAGCAATAAATCATTGAGAAAAACTCTAATGACTTTGCAAATGAGAGTCCTTTCTTACTTTAGTTCATTTTTGAGAAAAACACTCCCAGGAAAATAGTGTAGTTAGATATAAATTTGATTTAAATGTTAAAAAAGAAGAAATAAAAAACATTAGTGAAAATAAATTTTTTAATTTAAATGGTTATTTGGCATTTTTATGAATAAAACCCACTTTTCTTTTTTTCGTAATTATTTTTCGTTTCTTCCTCAATGACTTAATAAAATAAAATAATAAAAAAGATTAAAAAAGAAAATAAGTTCTTCAATTTAAAACTTTTCAATTTAGAATGAGAAAAGTGAATATTTTATTTCCTAATATATGAATGGGTAATAGTAAAAGACCTTTGGAATAAATAAAACTGTTTTAATTTACTATCTCTTTGAGGAAAATGATAATTTCTTATGATTTTTTTTAAAAAAATTATTCTTTAAATTTATTTTAAATAATTATTCCCAAGAAAATTATTAAAGAAAAGGACTTTCCATAAAGAAAGGAGCACCACCCCTTTCAAAGCTTGAGATATAATTAAACGTAAGCAGGACATTTTATTTTTTAACTTTATATCGAAATTTATATTTGAATACTTAGTTTGATTGGTCGTTGCATTTAGTTTTAAATTTTTTAAGCTATATATATTAACGAAATTTAATGAGTTCTATATGATTTGACGTACATTTATACATTATTTCTAATTAAAAATAGTATTAAACTTTGTAATAAAGGAAAAATTCATTTTTTCATATAGTTAATATTTGAAAATGTACATTTTTAGATTACAACATATGTTTGAATATTAATAAATGTATTAAAATGATTTCTCACATTTCAAATGCTAAAGGTATTTTATACTTTAAATACTAATAATTATTAATAAGTTCATTAATTAATAAAGGTATCGTGAAATATATGAAATTTATTTATTGGTAGTGTTTGATAAAGAAAATGCAACACATTGAATATTTTATAAGTACAATTGATAAACACAATTAAGCTCATATTTTAACAAACTAATCGAATTCTTAAGAGAATATAAAAAGCTTAATATTTCTGGATGATTTTTTTGTTGAGAAAATTTTTTTTCTATTTAAAACGCATCTTAATTGGTAATCTGTAAAAATATTGCTGAGAAATGCAACGTAAATCATCACCGAGACAATATATTTAAATTGATGATATTATATTTGGACTTACACAGGAAGATTTTGGTAAGAGAAATTTGTATTGTTGTTCTTGTTACTTATGACACTTGGACAAGCCAAGCTAGCTGTATCGTTGGCTATAAGAAATTAAGTTAGTAGAACGCGTCTTTCCTTATAAACAAAACACCACGAAAGATAAAATACAAACTTGCTCTAAATTCATGCGATAGATGGCGCCTTCAGAAGAACAACTTTCTTAATTTTGACATTGATCTGGAGGGAGAGGAAATTTTCTCCAGACCAGTACTCTTCTATTCCAGGTTCAAATGCAATCATTGTTGGATAAAAGGAGAAGAATATTGTGCTTTTGCTTTTTTCAGCAGAATAATAGGAGCTCACACCTGGTAGTTATCTGAGTTTATCATCTTGTGATTTACGGATAAGACCCATTATTTATGAAGTTTTCTACAGAAGATAAAAGTGGAGGAACTTGAAAAAGTTTTATTGCATCTTTATATTGTTAGACCATGAACATATCAACTGGGAAATCTTTTGATGTGGCATCCCAATTGGAGAAACAAAACTTAGTGTTAAGGAAAAAATATTGTTATTTTTCAATGCGTCTTTGATATTCAAGCAATTTTAATATGATGGTGTTCTTAATATTAAATATAATTTTGCTGGAAATGAACCCAACATATTTTGCTTCATATTTCCAAAAGAAACAAATGAGGAAAAATGCTTAAAATATTCCACGGAAGGAATTTTTGCCTTTTTAGGCAAAATTTCTTTTTAGAAAAATGTGGTTTGGTAAGCCATTTTTCTGAAGATCAAACTATTAGATTTAATAATTTACCTCAAAAGAGAGATGAGATTAAAATGCCTCGTGGATCTGCACTAAATTTAAATATGCAGTCTTTCCTGCAATCCAAACATAGAGCTGGCAAGTATACATCTAAAAATCTGTATCGTATTACTATATATATCTATATAGTGTCTCTCAAAATGCACTAAATGCTCTAATAACTATTGTTATTATTAAGAACATTTTGTCGTAGTTCATTATTAATTATGTTGTTACTTATGAAGATTGTCACTTTAATTATGTAGCAATTTCTTTGAATTTTTCTTAAAATACCAAGAGATACAGAGTTATTTATAATGAAGAGTTTCAATTTTTCTAATTATGATAGTTAAATAAGAATTCAGTTATTGGTATAGTTGTTGGTTAAATAAGAATTCACACACACACACACACACACACACACACACACACACACACACACACACACACACACACACACACACACACACACACACACACACACACACACACACACACACACACAAACACACACACACACACACAAACACACACACACACACACACACACACACACACACACACACACACACACACACACACACACACACACACACACACACACACACACACACACACACACACACACACACACACACACACACACACACACACACACACACAGGTTGGTCTAAGCCGGCAAGTGCGCTCTATGTGTTTTCACCGCCAATCCGAGGACCCAAATTATATACTAAACTTACAGGAATATTTTTACGAAATTCATTATTATGGCTTAAAATAACATTTTAACAATCGTGGGACATAAATTATTTCAATATTTTAATTTTTCAAATATGTGTTTTCTCAAGGTAAGCGAGGACCTAGTATACACACTTGTTACTGAGGACCTCTCGTACACACCAGTTACTGAGGACCTTTCATACACACCAGTTACTGAGGACCTGTCATACACACCAGTTACTGAGGACCTTTCATACACACCTGTAAATGGGGACCTTTCATGCACACCTCCAACCACTGACCTCTTATACATACCTGCATACGTGGATCTCATATACACATATTCAAATAAGGATAATATATGCTTTCTTTTAAAAGAGAATATTATATTGTAATCTGTATTTTACGTAGCACTTAAGATAGATTTACTTGCTTCATTAATTTAGCATAAAACTTATTTTTTCTTTTAAAATCCCATGGAGAGAATCTCAAAAGAAACGATATGTTTTTTCACACAAAATGTAAAAGGCCAATAAAAATAATGCTTTAAAATTTTATTTTAAAGCATTATTTTTATCATGATGTTATCCATCATGTTTAAAAAGTGCAATAATATTTTAAGAAAAAATTTTTGATTAAAAATCCTGATTGTTCCTGAAACAGTTAATGAACACCTGGAAGCATTTTTTTTACTAAACAGTAAACTAATTTGTGATTGGAAAATATTTTAAGTGGATACATGTTTTCGCTCCCATCTAATATTTTTCAGCAATAAAAATTAAGTTTTATTAAATACCAAAAAAATTCTTTTAAATATTTTAATACATTGTGATTTAAATTTGCTTTTTAAAAAATAAATAATTCTAATACAACTTTTAGTTTAAATACTTCAGATTAAATTTATTAGTATTTTTTTAAATCATTATAAGCATAATTATTAATTCAGTCTCTTGAAGATTGAATAAATTTATTGTTTAACATTAAAAGTGTGAAAGTAAGAGTGTAAAATATCATTCAGTATAAATTGGATTATGGAATCAGTTGAACAGAAAGGAAAAAAAATGATATTTCTAGTATAATAACAAATATATATATAAATTAGAAAATTCCTTTTTTCCTTCTAAAAATTTAAAGAACTTTTACAATTTATTATAAGTTAAAATCTTTGTTATGTTTATATGCATGAGTTAGAAATCACACATTTGTAATTTTATAATGTATTTCTAAAAAGTATTACTGAAAAAAAAAAAAAACGTTTGAAAAAAAGCAACATTTTCATTGCTTTTGAAATTCTGGATTTCTTTTCCCCATATGTCTTACTAAATATGAAGACATACAAGAAACAAATTAATTGTAACGACGTTAAAAATTTTTTTCATTGTAAGGTAGTCTCTTAAGGACTAATATTTATAAGATAATTCATTAATGACCGTTGAGAAACTTTACGTTAAATAAATTGAATAAGTTGTGAGGTATTTTCATTAACGACAAGAAACCAATAAACATTTCAGTTGCCTTCACTTAGAAACGTACTTAGAAAATTACATACTGTCACATATGTCAGAAAGTTAGAGCATTCTAAATTAATTGTAAACCCCTTTTAAATCATTCCTTCATACAAAATATTATAATCTTTTCCATTGTAGAAATGCTAAATTCATTCAAAGAAATTTTAAAAAAAGTATTTTTATAAACATAAAATTAAAGTTTGTTTTTTAGTTCATCATTACAAAATAATATCTAACTAATTATAATTAGATCGATTAAATATTTTTTTAATATTATTGACTAAATTAAAAGATATATTCAAAAAGTTTATTTTCGTATGCATAAATTAATTAACGAGAAAATTTTTTTCAAATTTCTACAATGATAACTTTAAATTAATGTTATCAGTTATTAAAGCTATTTTTTATTTACACATTGAAAAAGCTGATTCCTCGTGTCAGGTATATACACGTCACTTAAAATTGTATTTCTTTGATAAAGTATTAGAATTTATTGTAAAAATATAATTTTGAAACTCTTATAAAACACTGCATAGTATTTATTTTAAAAGTACATTTCAAAAATGAAAAACATAAAAAGTATTTACACACATGAAATATGATTGCTATAGTTTATAATTTTTCTTTCTAACATGGAAACCATAAACTATAACAATCATATTAGTTATTGAAAAGTAATTGAAGTAAATACTAAAAATGTGTAAATTAATATCATTTGCATGATTAAGGAAATTTCACATTTCACGGGAATTGTAAGAAACATATTAAGTGAAAATTTTTATTCTTTTTCGCCATCATTTTAAATTATGTTACTAAACCTTAATTTAGAATATTCTATTCTCTTTATACAAAGAAAGAATCTTAACCAAATGTAGCTATATTTAACCTTATTATAATGAAATTAAAAAAAATTAACAGTATTCAGCTGATTTTCTTACACACAATATCTTTTATTTCTTATATACAATAAATTTGCACAATTCTGTATATTTTATTGAAGCATTAATTTACGTTCTAACTTTAATAAAAGGTTTTTAAAACAAAAAGAGCATTTTTCAAACACTTACTATCTTTTGAAGCTAACAGTATTGGATAACTATAGACATTAAATGCCAGATCATTACTAGAAAGTAGTTGAGTGATTTAGTACCGAGTCCGATTGCAAAATGAGAAAATTATTTCTAAAAATAGTAATTTCTCTGTGTGGTTATGTACTTCAAGCGCATCAAAATAATATACTCATGCGAAATGAAAATCCAGAGAAATATGGAAATACTGTACTAGTTATGTCTTGATAAGGTTCCACATAAAAAATATTTGATTTACAGAAATTTTAAAATAAATACAAGTTTTCCTTAAGAAGTTCTTTGAGAATAAAATAAATTACAAACGTTTAAAAAATTCACACAAAATAAATCTTTATTTGAGTCAATATTCAAGATGTACATGAAAATTTCATCTGCTTAATTACAAGTATTTAAAATTATTATATTTCATTTATTAATGATACATACTTAAAATTAATGCATTCTTTGTTATGTGAATTGTTCTTGGGTCAAATATTTTCTTTAAAAAAATGTTTTGCTTCCTTACGAAGATATAAATGCACTAACTATATACTATAACAAACATATATAATACTAATGTATTATATTTTGTACTTATTCCAAAAAGAAGATTTATACAAAAAGGGATATAAAAATTCTACTTATCGTATCATACAATTTCTATATAAGTCGCAGTATGATAAGGAAAATGTTTAATGGATACTCATTATCTTTATTATTATTTAACACATAGTCTCGGTAATTTTCTCTTCCCTAATTTGTTCCAAAGTTACAGTATTCACGCCGGGAAAACGGTAGTAATTATATTTTGTACCTTTAATTTCAATTTTTTTTTAATTTTTAGCCTTTCAGATAAGAATTAATGAAACATATAATATATATACTTTATTTATTTTTATTAAATAAATAAAATATTATAAAGGAAATTTTAAAACTTACTTCATATAACACAATAAAATTTTCCATACTGTTTGAACAAGAACTAAACCACAAAAACCGGAGAAAGCCGCTATTTTTGTCGGAAAGAATCGAAAATAATATCAATTTATTTCGTTTCGATATATCATCCGCCATTTTGCTACTGTAATCAATATATATATATATATATATATATATATATATATATATATATATATATATATATATATATATATATATATATATATATATATATATATATATTATATATATATATATATATATATATATATATATATATATATATATATATATATATATATATATATATATATATATATATATATTAATTTAACGTCAACCATTTAATTGTTATTACATGTAAATTGCGTCCTAATTTCCTGTTTGATTGCTGAATAATATTTTTCTGTTTCAGTCTCGCATGAAATTTCTTTCAGAAGGCAGATTTGACTTAGTTGAATAAATTAAAAGAATAGATGATATTTTAAGACAAATATCGATGAGTTATATTTCTCGCAGCTCAGCATGCGCTCATCTACAGATGTTTGTATAAACTGTTTAGAGAGACAAAGAGCAGATTTTCAGTTGGAAATATGATGAGCATGCTGCGCCCTAAGATAGCGATTGTGATTTACGCGTAATAATAAGCATCCTTGTCTAATTGGTCAGGAGACGTAAAAAAATTGTAACAGTTAGAATGAATTCATGCGGATTAAATTCATAGGTCAATTAGAAGTAAATAGTCAACTAAAGAATAAATTAAAAATCCCGTTCAACTGTCAACGGTTCTATTGTTTCATTTTCACTATAAACCAGTTGCATCCATTGCATTCTAATAAAGATTTCAACATATATATTTAAGTCCTTATTGGAATGAAAACATATTAACTCATCCTTAGTAGATTATTATTTTTATTAGACTGTTATTTCTCAGATTATAAATGGGTGAAATTAAAATTTTGACACCCCATACAATTCTTAATGAAAGCTACTTTGAAATTATTGAATAAAAATTATATATATATATAATTTTATGAAATTTTGACTTATTGCAAAATAAAGTCCTGATATTTAAAAAAAAAAATTTAGCATATATTTTACATAATCAGCTGTCTAACAAGGAAACAATATTAAAGGAAAGTAAAAAAACTAGTAGAATCAGTTTATTTGGAGCCGCGTAAGCAAATTTTCCATTCACGTCACAAAAAGTGCAAGTTGATCAACGTTTAAAGAATATTTGGAATAAATTATAATCTTTGGGAAAGTTCAGTTCAATTATATAAAAGAAAAAGATTAATCTTATATTGAAGGCATTGAAAGTGAAAACAATTGCAGACTTCTCTTTTAAATAAATAAATAAATAAATTAAAAAAAAACACCCTAATAAATTAATTATTTTTTTAACCTAAATGATATTGAATTCATTTCAAATATTTGTGACAATGAACGAAAATTCGATATAAAACATGATAATTTAGATTTCTGGGAAATTTTTATATATATATAATTATCTATGCTGTCTTGATTGAAGTTACAATGGTAGTTTTGAAATCTCTCGTTACAGACGTTAAAGTTAAAAAGGCATTTGCAGGCTTGAAATTTATTCTCCGAGACAAGATTGACGAATAATCGGAGTGAAACCACGGGTAGAAGATATTTTAACAATTGACAACCATTTTAGGTAAAGAATAAATGTATTTTTTACATAATTATCGCACAAAGTCAAGTGCACCATATGATCGGTATGTGATGATAATACATGGATGGAAATCATTTTAATCTAACTGTCAAATCTCATTTTGATAATGGATAACAATGTCGATTCTCAATGTTCATATCGTACACATGCTGGTTACATGTATAAAGTCACACAGTGTGTATCAGTAAAAAAATAATAAAATCGATCTAATTTTGATAGAATTAAATATTTTGATTATTGTAAAATATTATTTTTAGAGCAACTAAGAATCCACATAAAATAAAATTATTTATTTATAACTGAACCGCAAACGGTTATTTTTGCGTGAACGAAAGCCGGAACTCGTATATTTTATTTTCATTGTTTGTGTGAAGAGGAAAGAAAAAAAAATACAGTTTTAAATCTTGATTTAAAAATATATAAGCGCTTCAACTTTTTACATAATGAAGATAATGGTCTTAATTATTGCGTTCAATATGAGGCTTTCTAATTGAGTCATTAGTCTTGGAAGTACTCTACTATTATTACTTTCTTTTAATACCAAAATCTCATCTAATGTTTTTCTCATTCTTAATATTTTACTAATTTCATACCTTTCTTATCAGAAGTATGGCATTTGCTTTACACTTAACATAACTTTTTAGACAAATCTCGCGTACGTAAAATGAATCCTCAAACATAACTTTCATTTATATAAAAATGAATCTTACAACTTTTATATTTATATTGTTATTCAGTATCCTCTGTTTTGTTATAAAAGTATTTTGTTTTCCGATTGAATACTTCCAAAATAAAAGTCTTTAAAATAACTTCACAAAATTTAAATATATTAAAATTCTTAATAAACACAATGTTAAGAGAAATTTTTAAATAAGTGAAAATATTTATAAAGCTGTTATATATATATATATATATATATATATATATATATATATATATATATATATATATATATATATATATACATACATGAAATCTCATATACTTACAAAATATTTTGAAAAAGGATTGAATTTGTTTTAATATACTGTGTTATTCTCATGAACATGTTTTCATTCGTACTGTTAATTTTTTGATTTTCCTCTAATTTTGGGTATAACTTTTGGTATTCTGTATTCAATATCAGAGTAAGTAATATATTTGAATGGGGTACTACAGAACAATTTATAGTATTCCAATCCTAAAATCTACTTTTAAATGAAAATAATGAATTTAATGTTAAAATACATATAGCCATTTTCCCAATCCAAACGGCCAGAATCTAACATGCATTATTTACAGAAACCATTTCTGCTATCCATATATGTACATATGCCCTAACGTGAGAAAAGTTAATTCCTTTCTCGACAAGGAAGCTGTTTCCCGCTCTGTCATAAAACAGCAGGATTCTTAAGGGGAAATTTTCCATGAATTTCCAATTCTTCGGTTACTGTAATGTAAGATGAAAATCAGATAAGTTTGGCCTTAAAAATGTTAGCGTTGTGCAGTAATATATATATATATATATATGTTATAGGTAAAGTTATGGTCAGAGCTTGATTTGCAGAAATAAAAGAGAATTTGAATTAAAATTAAAAATTGTATGTAAATATTAATGAAATCAAAAGTGTGGTGCGAAAATTCTAATAAGTACGAGTTATTCACATGCTAAAGATTAACAGTCATAAAGATGGCTTAAAAAATAATAATCCTTTGAATACTGTGAAAAATTCTGAAGAAATTCAGAAACGACTTTCTTTTGAAATTGTTCGACAATTGCTAAGGTTAGCTGAATTACAAATAATTGTACTAATCGTAAAAAAAAATTTTTAGTGCAATAAAAGCAGTTTTTGCTAATTATATTAAAGTTTTTATTATATTTCTGTCTTTTAAGCACTGCTATAGCATATTATATATTGCAGTTTTTAACATCACACTATTATATGATATATAAAGTATAAATAGTAAAAAATCTGTATTTTCTGAAAAATAGATTTTTTTGCTGAAGAAAATTGTTGTGATTTTTTGCTTACAATTCTGTTATTGTTGGAATGAGCAGTTTTTTTTAATATTCTTCTTTTATTTGAGAAAATTTAGAATACATTTTTATCTATGACACATATAGTGCTCATATTGGTAAAAATTTTATTCAGTAATTTTTTTTGAGTATATTTTCTGGTTTCTTTCCAAAAACGATAATTTTAATGCTGCTGTTATGTGCAGCTCAATGATGAAAGGCAAAAATTCTTCTACATTACACTGGCACAATAATGATATTTATCTTTTATATTAAGTTGTTAATGAAGATAGCTGACTTATAAAGAAAGAAAATGTAATTAACAATTCTTTTAGTGGTTTGTCTATTTTTTATTCACATTTAATAATTGACATATTTTTTTGTGAATAATAAAGAAAACTCTCAAAGCACATTTAAGAGATATTTATCATTTTGTAATAAACTTTAATATAAGGTATTTTATATATTTTTTTTCAAAATCTGCTGTAATTAAAATTTCTGGAAATGTAACATGTTAAAAAAGATTTCAATTTATTTGATGTTCCTTTTCAAAGAAATCACAAGTAGCAATTTCTTACAGATATGTATCTGTGTACCCTTGGAGCGCAAATATTATTTAATAAGAAAATTAATATATATATAATAAAAAATAATATATATATACACATATATATATATAATTACCATAAGTTTCATATATTGCATAAATAAATGCTTGGTAGATTTAATGTTATAAAATAAATTTACTATTTAAATAATATTAAAAATTAGAATTTCAAAATTATTTATTCAGCTTATTTCATGCGTGAATCCGTATATTGCTTATAAGTAGTGTGCGGATGCCGGAGCTGGAGCAGTGATGTTTAGACAATAATGTGTGCCCATAAAAATTTCCACCCCCTTTTAAAAACAATGGCTCGCAGCGCAACCATTAAATTTCTACCCACTTTTAAAAACAATGGTGTGGAAACCTACCATTAAATTTCCACCCCCTTTTAAAAAACATTGGTGTAAAAAATCCCCATTAAATTTCCACCCCCTTTTAAAAAACAATGGGTGCCAACCTCCCCATAAATCTGAACCCACTTTTAGAAAGTAATGGCTCTCAAACCCCCATTAAAACCCCACCCACTTTTAGAAAGTAATGGTTCTCAACCCGCCATTAAATATTTTCTCACCCCCTTTAAAAAAAATGGCTATAAAATTCCCATAAAAACCGCACCCACTTGTAGAAATTAATGGCTCTATTTTTATCCATAAAATTCCCACCCACTTTTAAAAACAATGGTTTGAAAAACCGCCATAATTTTCCCACCCCCTTTTAAAAACAATGGTGTTAAAACCGACCATTAAAACCTCACCCACTGTTAGAAACCTGTTTCAACCATGATAAATTTCTGACGCTGCACGCAACTTTTAGAAGAATTCAATGCACCGCGATGAATTAAAAAAACTTCTAGGGATTTTAAGTACTTAAAGAAAACTCTTGCAGTATATAAAGAAACAAAATGATGACTGAAGGGTCTGTTATAAATGCAATTGTCATAAGAAAGAAGATACAAGAAATAGATGAAGAAATAGAGAATTTTGAACCTTCGCTGTCTAAAGTTCTGCTTGATTTAAAAGAATGCGGAATTTCGGAATTATTTATACTCAGTATTGGACAAATTTGTTTTGAGAAAGGCTGCATATCCAATCTATGCAAAAGAGAGTGATGCTGTTGGGGACATTCGACACATCTAGATTTAGACAAGCATTCATTTAATTTATGTGATGAATTCAGAGTTTATACACAAATTGTTAGATTTACAAAAATCAAACCATTCAAGTACTTTCGTTTTCAGAAATAAATGGCATTTATACAATGAATGATTCAAATCACAAAGAATGGCATATTGTGAGGCATATTTAATCAAAAAGGTTTTAAGTTTGTAAGATGGAAATGAGTTCCATTAATATTAATAAGGTTTGAAAAATTGGGTTTTGAATCAAGACAAGCACACACATAGCTTTTAAGTTTTCTAATATTTGATAATTTTTCTAAGAAATTGAGGAAAGCATCTCAAGTTGGCATTTCATGAGAATCAACAGTTAATTGAAATTGTCTACGAGTTTATCTAGTTTAGCACAAATTGAATTTATTAACAAAATGTCAATAGATTTATTGTATTCAAATTCTAATCAATTCAAAGAATGAATGTTTTTCTGCAAATTATCAATCAATAAGCACATGAAGTTTTAAAGGGATATTTTAATTATATTTTGGTTAACAATTAATTATATTTTAAACATGGGTTTTAACAATCAGTTTAGTATTCTCATAATGAAGCTGGAGAGCATTAAACAATGACTCATTATAATTTGGGACTGCACTTGTTTTGCAGCACCCTTAAGGGAAGTATTCAAATAGGAAAATTTCTGAGAGTCTGATAATGTTGGATTATTTATTATTAAATTTTGAAACTGTTGCTTAAAAGAACTCAAGCTATTAAATTGAATATCAAATTGTGGTAAAAGAATTTCCGGTGATCGAATATTTTTTAAACACAATAACTTTTGTTTTTAAGTTCACAATTGATTTGGAAATAAAGTTTTGCACTGACCTGACATTTTTGAATCTCTTCGTCAATTTTCTTAAAAATTTTTCAGCTTCTTTAAATACTTTGTCATCTTCTATTTCAAAGTATTCATGGTTCACTACTTAAAATTTGGTTTTAATATGCTCCAATGAATGTAGAACTGCACGAAGTTTAGTTCCTCTTAATCTTTTTGATGAAAGTTTAGCTAACTGGGCTTGAATACTGCAGCATTTTGACTTTCAATATCTGGATGACATAATTCCTGTTTAGTTATCTGGCTGACACTTTCATAAAATGTACTGAATTTTTTAAAAATAATTCCATATTGCAATTTGAATAAGTTTTATTTAGCAATTAACAATTGTGTGGGGGTTATACCCATTCTCAAACCAGCTAACAAAGTAATAAGTGGATATATGAACTACAACTGAACAGAAGTTTTCATTCCATGGCCTTTGGGGTTAATATAGCCAAGTTTAAAGGTGCTGGTGCCAACAACAGACATAACATTCGAAAATGTTTCTTCAAGTGCTACCAAAAATATGCAAATATACTACACCCCTTCATAACATGGAAATTATTTAAAATATTTTTACCTTAAATAAAACAATTACAGAAAATATTATAAATTCAGTTTGAAGAAATATAAAGTTATTGTTACTTACGACACTTATAAACTTAGTTTGACCTAAAACTTATGCAAATTACCTATAGGATGGAATGGCATGAACATAATCATTGAATGCTTTCTGCTTGACTCAACCCTTCTTTAATATCACAATGTTATTGCATCATTTTCCTTCTATAATATGTAAAGTTATTTTAGGCTTAATTATTTGCACCTAACCAATAAAAAGTAGTATGCCAAGCTAAAATATTTTAAGTTTTCATATTATACAATTAACTTTTATCTACCTCTCATCACCAGCATATTGTAAAAATTATCAAGTAACTCTCATATTAAAAATTAAAACCAGAAATGCTTTTCTTTATAAATTAGTAAAAAGTACTTAATAACATACTAGAATTATATCCTGTTATTTTGTTTCATTATTCAGGTAAATTTATTAAATTCTCATTTAATTATAGATCTTTAAGAGTTAAAAAAAAAGAAAAAAAGAAATGAAGTATTAGAGAAATAATCTGCTATTTTTAAGACAATTAATTTTCGTTTGCTAGTTAAAATTTCTGATTACACATTTACATGAAAAAGATTTTCATATAACTGCCTTAATTCACAATTTATGTAGAAAGTACTATAAAAATATATGAAGTATAGTTATAGAATAACACATTCACTGTTATGTTTCATTAGGTGGTCTCAATTTATTTGGTTTATTAAATTTTTGTTTGAGATTTATACCCATTTTAACATCATAGGTTGATATCTTTTGAAAGTTACATAATATTCCCAATTTTGGCATCACCATGAAACTCAGAATACAGCTATATCTTATTAAAACACAAGTGGATACTATTTTAATTTCATGTACAAAAATAATTCATGCCTATAGTTTAAAAAACTCATAGAACAAGATTCTAATTAATTTTACAAAAAAAACATACATTTAAATTTTATTTATTGATATAATTATGCTTATAAATATTTAGTGTATTCTAGCTTGATTTTAATTGCCTTTGAAATGTATTGCATTTTTGACTTCTATTTTCCGTGTGTGAAGATTTATTTATGGCACAAGTATTGTTTAGGTATTAGAAACCTTTAGAAAATAATTGATATTGTCTAATAGTTAATCATTTTAAGAAATACTAAACAAAATGAATTTTTTCAGGTTATTATTATTTCTAGAATTAATGTGAATATTTTATATTTAATCATAATTTTCTAGAAACTAATGAAATTAATAGTTTTTGCAATTACCTTAGTCATCAAAAAGCTTTTGTTTCATATTATTACATACATATATATAAAACTCAGAAAATTTGCATATAATCTATATTTTGATTAAATTTACAATTTGTGTGCACACATTATAAAAGCTTAATTTGTATAAGTTTAGTCCCTATTAACACCATTTTATTGTTAGAAATCACAAGTACAAAATAAAAAAAAGCAATGATTAAAAAACTAACAAAAGCAATACTTTCATACCATTAAAAATATTTATTAAAGAAGTGATCATATTTTACAAGTCTAAAGTACCATTTAAAACATTAGAATTAAAATTTCTACATAATACAACCTGGTAAATAGTGAAAGGTAAGTTATTTAAACAAATATAATAATTCAAAACAATAAAAGTGAATATTACAGTTAGAATAGTCGCATTAAGCAATTACATACCAAGATTAGAGTTTGGTTAACAACCCTAATATGCGCCAATTTATTCTTTGTAAAGGACAGAAAATATATAAGAAATAAATATTAAGATGGTAGAATTGTTGAATAACTAAGAACAAATTGATCATATTATTTATTTTTTACCATAAAACATTTTAAAGCAAAAATTAATGGAAATGTGCTACAAGAAATGAAGTTGTAAAAATTAATTTACAAATTATAGAAGAGTCCTTTTTTTTATTTGAATAACGACAGGCACTTATAAAATCCTATAAAAGACAAGTGATGATGAAATTATTAGATTCCATTAAAGAATGTAAAAATGATCTAAGTTTAAAAATTTAAACACCTAATAGTGTTTAACTATCAGAGCTATCATAATCCAATTTATCAGTAGCAGAAAGGCCTTCTACATCAACTTCTTGCCCAGTAGCATTTAGCATGTTCAATGTAATATCAGCAGATTTAGCAGTTGGTTGAGATATAACATTTGAGGCATTTCTAGTTTTTCCCTGATTCACTGCAGGCTTAGCAGAATTTACGACTTGTTGTTTTCTGAGAGGAATGCCGGCTTCTTCAAAAGCATGTCTCTTCATGCTGTTTTTTATCTGCAAAAGTGTTCTATGTTTAATATGGCGGCATAATTTATCCATATCTTCTCCAAACTTGAGGACGGCTGCTTTTATTGCTCGTATATCAGCTTCTGAAACGTTGTATTTAGTTCCACACTCTGGATTTAACATATTTTCCAATTCACCAAGTCGAGTGAAAGTGATACCGACTTCAGTAAAAATTTCCGCAACAATTTGAGCAGTTGAACGGGTAGGTTTACTCATTGTTCTACAATCACTGACAGAGGAAGAATATGTGCGAACAATTTAAAATACCTGTTAGAAAAATATTCAAGCAGTTTAGAGCAATCGATTGCTAGTTTCAGTCAGATAAACTCTCACAAAAATGCAAATGCAAAATGGTAGCACAACACAAAAATAGAATCCACACTAACGATGCCAAAGTTCTAAACAGAAATGATCATTATTCAACAGAACAGTTATTTAAGAACAGTTATCAAATAATAGCTATTTAATAATTTCTGTTCTAATTCTTCTGGAATTTTAGAATTCGTATTCCAATTTTTTTATTAGAATTCGTATTTAATTTCTTGAAGTTCCCATATTTCCCTTATTCGTATTCGTTTCCGAAAATACTTTTCTAATGTTTCACTTTTTTTAAAAAAAAATCTTATTATTTCAAAAAAATATATTTACGATATTTATTTATCAGGTTTAAATTTGATATTTAGAAATGCTGTTCTTCAATAACGAATTTATTATGTCCCAATTACAGCATCTTCGTGTTGCATTAACTCAGAATTACTTTATATTGGTAACATTTCGTCGCCGCCAAAAATATTATGAATTTGAGATCCTGGATTTTATTACATATGTGCCACCTCATTTTGCACCGTCTGTTGTATCTCGATAGTCTTGTCCATAAGTTGACTGTCTTGCATACTGTATTTTAGTGTTTTGTTGGAGATAACTTGTAGAATTAGGTAGGTAGTCTGGGTGGGAGAAGAAAAACATGACTAGTGTCTCAGGATAGAGCCATGATCGTGGGCTGCAGATTGGAATTCTATATGCCAGGGCAAAATTGGAAGAATTCGTTGGCAGAACTTCGGCGAACAAGTGATATCAGAACCTGTCACAAAATAGCATTCCGAGAGAACTTTAAAGTTTTCCAGAAAGTTAAATATATATATATATATATATATATATATATATACATATATATATATATATATATATATATATATATATATATTAAAGAAATTTAGTAAAAATTAAGCATCATTGCAGAATTAGTTTAAATTTTTAAATTTCAGGAATACATTACATATTTTTTGCTATTCATAAAATAATTTACATGAAAATTATTTTAATACTATTTGAATATTGTTGATAATTTGCTTGCCATTTATTTAAAGATTTACATTAGATTACAAATATTTACATTTTTATTTAAATATTTATAGAATATAATTATATTCAATACAATGATTTGATTAAATTAGATTATAAAATGTACACTAGTTTTGTTGAATAATGATAATTATCAATATTTGCAAAAAATAATCTAAATATAAAACAATATCAGGAAATAATACATTCTGAGCTTCAATATATATATATATATATATATATATATACATATATATATCACATTTCTTGATAAATAAACAAAACTGATATTGCCCATCAGTCAAAATGTTTATAAATAATTCAATATGATGTCAAAAGTTTCAATGGTTCAGTTGAACAATTGAACAATGACGTCACTTAGCCACATGACACGGCGTCATTATTTCTGCTCCATGAAAGTTTGCGCCGGAACTAAGACTTTAATTCTGAATCTAAAAATGCTTACATCAAATTTTTTAAAAATTTAATATTGAATTTATTTTATGAAAAATCTGTTACATAAAATATGAAATTCATCAAAAAAATCTGTTACATAAAAATCTGTAACATAAAATATGAAGCAAAATTACTGTTTTAGTTTTATATATTAAACACAAGAATCAATGTTTTCAATAATATTAAATGCAATACATTTATGTTCTTCTGTGGGTTTTATTTGAAATAATTTAAAGCTATATTTAAATATAAAAAATAAATTTTTAATTTCAATTTATTTATTTCTCATAAAAAATTCATTTTAGAATTAATACAAATTATAACCCATCACAGATTTTTCAAATGTTTTGTAAAATATGACTTATTTCCTGGAATGGAACATTTTTTATATTTGTCAAAATAAGTTCTATCTTTTGAATCCTACAGATATCTTCAATCTTTATAATTTCATAAAATTAATAAATTTTCTAAAATTTTATAAAAACATAATTTTTATAAAATAAATTTTCTTAATTTTTCTTATTTAAAATAAATTGTATTATTTATTTTATTTAAAATAATATTTATTTAAATTAATTATATTTTTATTATTTAAACGATTTTTTCTTTATCATCATTAATAAATAATGTAATAAAAAGGTAATATTTAATATTCAAAAATTAATTTTTGCCGACCGCCCTGTCTAGTGGTCACAGTGCCTGTCTGTGGATAGGTAGGTCATGGGTTCAATTCGCGGTTCAGGCATGCATGTACTTTCTCTCTCTATCTGTCATGTTCTTTCTGTGCATGAATGAGGTGTGAATGGTTGCCTACCCTATAAACGGGTTCTTATGGCATGTGTGTACTGAAGCAGTCGGACTCCACACCAAACATGGTTCACTATGAAAAAGTGAAGCAGCACACCCCATATTGTCAGCCAACTGGCACAAGACCAAAAAAAAAAAAAAAAAAAAAAAAAAAGAAAAAAAAAAAACATAAATTGACCTTTATCGAATATTGATAAAATTTAATCGCGGAAACATTATTTCGAAGGAAGAAAAAACAAAAGAGAAAGGTAAATAATTCGTTTTATCGATGTATGGTGCCCTACCAGATATTTCTAACTTAAAAGATCTCTCAGAACGCCCATTTTGTAACGTTTTCTGATGTCATTTGTTCGTCGAAGTTCCGGAGAATTCTCCTGAAATTATATGTATATATATATATAAAAAAATTTAGTAAAAAACTAATCATCATTGCTGAATTATTTTAGATTTTTAAAGATTCAAGAATCCATTAAAATATTTTTGGTTTTTCATATAATAATTTACAGGAAAAGTATTTTAATTCTATTTGTATTGTGTTGATAATTTGCTTGCCCTTTATTTAAAGACTTACAGTTATTTTTATTTAAAGATTCATAGTTATTATAAAAAATTATCTCAAATACTCATTTTAAAAATATAATTATATTCAAAACAGTGATGTAATTCAATGATTTGATTAAATTAAAATTATGAAATATACACCCCATACAACACAATTTCGTGCAGTAGATGTCGATATTACAGATGGATGTACTCTAATCCAGTAGACGTTTCATTTTGGTCCTGCTAGACGTCCCATTTTACATCCATTGTACGTCAACATGAAGTCGGCATTGGACAATTCATGGACGAAATTTGGATGTATTCATACGCACTGCTTCATACTAGGTAGTTTTCGTGGATGTATTTTAGATTAGGCTTATCTACGGAATGCTTTCTCTTGTAGCTCTGTTTTTATGCACTAGACAAACTTAATATTTTAATTTAATTCCTTTTATAAATTGTTAAATTTTTCTTTATTTGCTATGAAGTGGCTCAAATATTTATCTACTAGAAAATTTATTTTCTTTATTTACATCTTATATTAAATATTATAGAATTTTCTCATTCTAATTAAATTAGTACTTTTTAATACATATTATTTTACAGGTAATATTTTGAAATTTGTGTTTTATATTTTTTAAAATAAAACCAAACTTTCCCTTTTCTTTGAAAAATATTAGAATTTACTCCAAAAAATCTTATTAGAAAAAGTATAACAATTAATAATAAAATGTGATGAGTGCAATTGGGTTTATATAAATGTAAATTAATACACACTTATGCAATAAAAGTTTATTTTTTAAAAGATACAATTTATTTTATTTTATTTATACATTAATAAGCTTGTCCATTTTGACATTTTTTTTTCACTCGAACACCTTTCTTCAGCGTAATACAGCATAGTCTCTATTAGATCAGTACAGTGTTTATTACATAAATTACCTTTCAGGGTACTGCTTGTGTTCTTTGGAAAGCCTGTAAAAATAAATTTTAAAACAACTATCAAAAATTATAGCAAATCAGCAATCTGAAAAAAAAAGTAAAAATAATTTTTAAAATATTGGAAACAATTTTCAGCAATATTATAATTACATTAATTTACCGTGACTGGTAAAACTCATTAGTGTGAGTTTCACTATCAGTAAAAAATTTCAGACTGAACTTAGCAAAAAAACTCAATTTTTTTTTTTATCAATTACTTTACTTTCAGCAATTTTATAATATCAATTTTAGAAACGTTTTTTACGTACATAAATGCTAAACCTAAGGGACTAATTTCTGGGACAAATATATTATTTAATCTTTTAACCTTTGGAATTGATTAAATAAATGCAATTAAAAAATGTTTAAAATTTGAAATGAATATTCAAATTTACAAAACAAGAGTTGGATTAATATGTAAAATTTAACATTACCATTAAAAAAACAAAATTTAAATAATCAAATAGAGAATTGAATTTACATATTAGTGCTCAATATAAACAGAAATGTTATGTACTAAGGGATATATTAAATGTTTCGATTAAACATTATCATTTTTACAACAGTAAACTCTTAATAAAATTTAATACATTAAATGTGCTTATTTGCAATTTGCACCCATTAGAAACATATTGCCATGTATTTAATCCTTTAAAGGATTTATTTTCTCATGATATATATTAGTTTCAAATGAGTTTAAATACAGAAAAATTTAAATTTTGAAGAATGTGAAAGCCTAATAAATAAAATCTTTTCTTTTTCTGGTGAGATTAAATTAAATTTTTTTTTAATTTGATTATTTTAAATTTAATCTCATCCTCAGGTATATAAATTTGGTATTCTCATCTAACTGAAAACGAAAACAAAATTTAGATTTTATAAATGAGGTACATTTTTATCGCTTAAAAATACAATTCAGCTTTATCAACCAAAATAGTTAAAGCATAAAACAATAAAAATATTTAAAATTATAAATATAAAAAGATAACTACTCATAACACAAATAATTTTTTCTATTTATTTGAAACGAGGTTCAGCCCATCATAAGTAATTTTTCATGCATAGCAGAGCAGAATATGAAACACGTGCTATAGGAAAAATGAATTTCCAATCAACATTTAATAAATAAATGATATTTACTGTGAGGAAATGTGTACATCCTTTTTAATAATATTCAAATTAGGTCAATAAAAAAAAACATAGATTTAACAGAACTAAAAATCAGGTTATTGTGTGAAACGTAGATTCCATTCAGTTTATTTTTGCCTTCAAAGTCTTTGTGAAGCCTGTAGAAAAGTGAATAACTACAAAATAACTTTAAAGAAATACAATGAAAAATAGTGGAATATTGATATTTCTGCTTAAAACTAAATCAGAGCATTATTTATGAAATCAAACTAACAAAATTTGAATGGAAATACACGTATAATATTCATACCAGAAACTTTGTTCGTTGTTCTGTTTACGTAACCATTTTGTTTTTAATTTCACTGAGAGCATGCTTCTTAACTTCATTTCAGGGTATACACATACAACAAATGGTTTGAATTTCAGAAATTTCAGTTGATTACTAATTTTATTTATTACAATGAACTAAATTTTTCTCAAACAAAAAGGTTTTAGCAATATTGATTTAAAAATAACTTTAGTATAGTAGAAACGAAATCAATGTATTAAGATGTTCATTTGTTATAAAATTTATGATTTTTGCTTGATAATGAGCCTTTTAATATTAATTTAGATACATATATAAAGTGTGATTAAAGAAATAATTAATTTTGAAGATATTATGATCAGATGGTTTTTATAAGCTTAATAAACAAAATCGCTAAATAGTAGAGAAGCGTACAGAGGGTAAAATGCGCCAAGCGGGTGCGCCAAGAATGCGATAAAGTGCGCCAGACTGGTTTACCGGTTCGGATTACATAGGTACGACGTGCTTTTCGTATCACATTCACAGATCACACAGTCACATTCTAAATGCTAAATCACTGCAGACGTAAACAATTCATACTAAATCATTTAACATAATATTAAACACCCTCTTTCATTAAAATAAAAAAATGCTTACCATGAATCAATACTTCAAATTCTAGAACCTTTGGTAGACAACAAATTGAATTAAATCTTCCAGAAGATTCTCCAGGAAAGTAAGAATTCCAAATCTGGTATAGGAAACAAACATATCTTCCATTTAACTGCAAAATATAAAAATTAATTTTCAAGAATACATTTTAATAGCTCTTCATTTGAAATATTAGTACAGAATACATTAAATAAATGGATGATATAATTTTTTCTTGCTAAGTAGCAAAATCTTTAATTATGGATTTAAAATTTGATATTCAATAAAAAAACACTCAGATTTTTAATTCAACAGTAAAAAGTATTTTAATTAAGCATTAAATCTTAGAAATAAATTTATCCTAAGAATAAATTTTATAAATTTGAATCAAATCCTAATAATGATTAATATTTCTCTTGTTGAAATTTAGAGATAAATAGATAAGTTTTTGACACAATAATAATAAATATAAGTAATTTTGGAGAGAAAAATATTTTTAGTTGCAGAACATAGAAATGGTTTTTATCTAAGAAAATTATTTTATGGTGTAATAAATTTTCTTCCACCAGTTTTCATCCTAATCGCAATGTTTGCATTTTTTCAGCCAAAAAATAACTGGAAAATTTAATAATATAAAAATTATTACATTATGCTATCAAGCACATTTTATAAATAAATACCATATGTAGCTTTTAACGTTAATTTAAAATAGATACAAGTGTAAATTTTTTAAAGTAAAAATTCACTTAAACTTGATTTGTTTTCTACACTTAAATAACAATATTCAGTTTTTAAACCTTATTTCTATAACGACTTTTTGAGAATAAAAAGAAGTTATTTAAAAATACTAAAATTATGAGTCGATAAAAGGAAAGCAATTATTTTTTAACTTACTTCGTTAAGCACATTTTTCAGTTATCATGCTCAAAGCACGTACTATATTTTATCTTTGGTTTAATTATAAATTTATTAGCTCAAGCTGCTTTTCTTAAATTTAACTAAAATTTTATATCATGTTTACTTAATTATTTATTTACTTTGGTTTAACAAACTTCAATTAAAAAACTGCAGAGAGAATTAAAATATTTTTTTAATTTAGTGTGTGGATTGTCTGTTTTTTAAATTAAAATGTCTACTAAGATAAATAGCAAGCTGCCAATACAAATATCTTTATTTCGGTTCAAAGTATAACTTATTTATTTTATTAAATTAAGATTTTAGTTTTAATAAATGAGGAAATTTATAAATAATGCAGAATTTAATAAATTTTCTTAGTTATGTGTACAAAAGATTTCTGACAAAACATAGTATTTTAGAAAAAAAATCTCTTTGGGTTGGACAGGAAGACATAATAAATTTCTATTGCGAAATAAAATAAGCATGTACATTTGTTTCGTTTTGGTTAATAAAAATAAATGAGTTGAGAAAATCAATAATCGTGGCACCTTTATTCAGTGATTATCGTTTTTTTTCAAATATATCACGTTTTTTTTAATATTCTTATTATGTATTTAGATATTTATGGTTTTTGATAGTTATGTATTAAGCAATTTTTATTGATTTTTATTTTTGTTATTATTTCTTTCAAAAATTTTATGAATATATATAACATATTTATTCGAATCTTAAATTAGGTAAGGTTTCTTAAATTAAAAAAAATGTTTAAATTAAATCTGTTTATATATTTCCGTTGTTTTCAATTATTATGTATATTTTTTATTATGATTCATAAATATTTTAATTTTTTATTCAACCATGTTTTAATTCCATTATATTTTACTAAAAAAATATATAAAATTTAAACTTTTAGAAAAAAAAAATGTTCTTTTATATTTTTTACCATACAATTAATTTCTATTCATATAATAAGAATGTTGGTTTAAAACTAATAAAAGTAATTTATTCATTTGGTTTAGAGCTTCGAAATAAAAAAAAATGCATTAATTAAAACAATCTTTATTTATATCAATATGTGTTACCATCATGTTTATTTCTTAAATTATGGATTGATGTAAATAAAATCTATACATTTTTGTTCCTCAATTTTGTATTAAACATTACATTACTCAATATTTTACATTATAACATAATAGCATTTTGATAGTTGGTAAAACTGTTTTATACTTTTTGATATTTATTGAATTTTTAAGCAAATATAAAAATTAATATAAAATGATCATATTTACTTAAACTTTATTAATACAGTTTTAATTGCAAAGCTAATTTATTCATCCATAAAATGTTTATGATTCAGGAAACTGAAACAAGATATGTGAGTTAATGCAATTTTTATTTTAGAAAAATCTGGTATATATATATATCACATAATGTAAAAAAATAAACGTCTTTTATAAGAAAAATTACTATATATTATGCATCAACAATTTTTCTATGATTGTCTCGCTAATTTTAAATAATAGAAAAATAAATACAATTTAATTTAAGTTGATTTTTTGATTAATTGCTGCATTTTTCTTAGCAAACTTAAAGCAAAATATCTTTATTATTGATTAAACCTCTAACTTTACAATTCTTTGCAAAATATTTACGAGTTAATTATAAAAATCCATTATATAATTAGAAAATCTTACTCAATCGAAACAGAAAATTAAACTGATTAGGTTGAAAAATAGAAATTATATTATATGGTTTAATATTTTAATTAACATTGGAAATATTTGAAAACTACAATAGAGTAATTTGAAAATTTACTTAGAAAGGATATAAATTATGAAAACCAAAATAAATAACAAAAGGTTATGATTTTTATATTGAATGAAAAATGTCTACGAAAATTTATGAGTTCAAAATTTTTCACAGAAAAACGGTTTGTACAAAAATAACTTATATTTCTTCGACTCGAAATAGAAATTAAAACATTACAAGAAAAAAACAACAAATTGCAATTAATGAAATGTTGCATAAATATTAAGAACTATTTTTTTTTTATTAATTATCACATATGCTCTTTTTTATTAATATTTAAGTGAATGCTTATTTATGAATGATGATAATTTAAGTTAAGATTAATTATATTAATTAATTTTATGAAATAATGTAAAATGCTATAGACTTAATTATTTAGTTCTAATTAATTATTCGTTGATTTAATATTTAGTTTTTTTTCAGTTTATTTATAAAATTAAAAAAAACTTTTTCATTATTTTTCAATGCGATAGATGGCAGTGCAAAAGAATTCTAACAAGTAGAAAATGAAATTGGTAAAATACTTGTTACTTTAAAAGTAACTGTACTGAGTACGTACCAAGTACAAGAAAGGTAACAAGGTCCCATCCGTACGTCGACAAGGTTCAAAGAAAGTGATTGCTTGTTTATGTTTAATCGAAATGTATTTCTTATTGATGTTGACTATACTGGGAGTATTCACTGACATCGACGTAGTAACTTTTGCTAGGTTTTGTTTGTTCACGTACAAATGCAAATCATGGCTGCCAAGTGTTTCTCGTGTGTCTTGTTTATTAGCACAGGGCTTGAAAATTATGAAAATAAATAACTCTTATGTGATAGAGAAGATACATATATTTTAGACCAAAGTAATGCCGAAAATAAATGACCAAAAATCAGCAATGGAGATATAGTACCTTATTTAGCATATTCAACACGTGGTATTACATATTGTCAGATAAAAGCCTGCAGATCTTTCACATCAATCCTCACACAATTATTTCACAAGTGTATTTATTTTTTTTTTGAAATTTTTACAATGCGGTTGCAAAATGCAAATATATTACTGATGGGACAGTTAAGAATTTTTTTTCCATTATTTTAAACCTTAGAAACTTAGAATTGTTCCTGTACTGAACAATTCTAAGTTTATGTAAACATTAATTTTTTTACGATATATATTGTAGACATTTTATTCTGACTTAAAAATATAAAATAAAAAATTCCATAAAATATAACTCCTTTAATATAATAAAATAATAAGTATTTACACTTTCGTGACGAACTTTCTATGAAAAAGAACTTTCATGTTCTTACATGAAAGTTCTTTTACATAGAAATGCTTATTCTTATAAACAGTTCTATTTTTTTGAAATACTTATTTTTAAGGAATATTTATAATTCCTCATTAATGCATTTAAAGATTTTTAAACTAATTTTACAAATATAAGTTAAATAAAACTGTCTCTTATACTCGCTGCTCTAAATAAAAATCTCACACACATTTACTCGTTTAAAATATTATTCTTATTTTCTAATTACTTTTAAGGTCACTCACAGAAAATACTTATAGAAAAATTCTGTTTGAACAACATTTAAAACTATTAAATTAAGAGATGTAGATAAATATATATTTCAATAAGTCAAACCCTTGTCATATTTACATTGCTCTCATTGTTATATAAAAATCTTCTTGATTCTGTTTACTTGAAATAAAATCAATGTAGCATACTCATGAATACTATAATTTATTTTCTGTTATGTCTGCTCGGCTGATAGATTTAGGCCAAAGCTTGAATAGTGACATATGGCACACTGTTCACATACGGAGGAGAGGACACAAGATGAATGTTCATTTGGACTCTGATTCCAAAAGTTATGGTAAGAAATTCTTTCTGATAAACTCAAATGCAAATTAGAATTTTGTGTCCTTTTAAATTTTATGAGAAAAACGTGAGAGAATGCTATTACATTTTTTAAAAATCTTTTTCAGATTTGGGTGAAGTGGACTCCATGACTTTGAACATAAAGACTTTATATGTTGGCTCTTTTCATCCAGACCATCAGAAGCCTGTACCAGACATGCCTGACTACGTCGGACATCTTCAGCATCTCATCTTCAACAGGAAACATTATTTAGACATGGCCCATAGTGGTCAAATATCTCACTTCAAGGTAACTTATGCACATATTTAAATGTTATATACACAAAGTGAACAAAACATTATGATTACTGTTACCATTTCCCACTGAGCCCACTTAGATGACATTCAAGAATCGTGATACATATCGTGAAAAAACGATACATAACCCGTTACGGAAAATGTGATCCATCATTCTTATAATTAAGATACCCACAAATCGGGACATTTACGAGTAATTTGTTCAATTTGAGAGATTTGTTTTTAGTTATTATTTTTATAATCGTTGAAAAAGACTTAAGAATCTTTATCAGATCGATTTTTACACTCACAAATAACTCATAAAACTAAACTAAATCTTTCTAAAACTAAACTTTCGAAGTGCAGAATAATCAAATATTCCTACCTTGATTAATCTTTTGATTCTCGAAATGGAGCATGTAATACCATGTTGTATTTTTATATCTTTTTCTTCCCTATTCTCACATCGGCAACCATGAAGGAGACGTTGTTTTTTTCATGTATATTTATTAAGCTAACAGGTACATATAATAAACAACTAGGTATATATATAATTACACTATCAACAATTATCTACTATCTTATCGTATCGTAAAGAGAAACATTTTGCAATTTTCCTCGTTGCCTACTTCTCAGCTTTTCTCTCTCCCTAAAATAATAATAAAAAATAAAAAAAGGCACCATTCCTGAATGAGTGGGGATGGAGGATGACGTCACACAGGCGTCACAAGTATTTTTTTCCATTTACTGTTGAAAAATTACTATTACATAATAAAAGTAATTATAATTGCATTAAAGTAAAAAATAACTATATGTTTAAATTTCTATTTTCTAATTTAAATTTTAAATTAATGCACATAAGGTTACTTTTTATCATTCAATATTCAATCATATTATTAATAAATTGGTTTAAATTATTCAGCATATGAGAAGACTAGGAATTTTTTTTCCTAATATCTATTACAGTGATATGCATTTAGTACTTGAAAAGTAAAATAGAGTCAATAGAAAAATCATGAATGATTTTTCTAGTTACAATGACAATTAATGCGTTGAAAAATGTAAAGTAAAAAGAAAAAAATCTTATCCTATCGGAGCAAAATATACTGGGCCACTATTTCAATCATTGTTGAATAGAGAGAAATGAGAGTCGGATTTTTACTTTCTGAATCTGTTGATGTGTGTGCATACATATAAGTTTTTCGTGTTTAATTTCATTTGAAATTTGAATGCGATCCATTATTTATGACAAGTATTACATTAAATATAATATTTGGTAAAAGAAAATCAAGATTAATAGAGTGTTGACTGTTACGTTTTTATTTCGTGACAAGGTTATTCTGACAAACAAAATCATACTAACCTGAAAGGGGCTTTTCTTACACGAAAATTTTATATGAGTTTTCGAACCCATCAGTTTTAAGTTCAACAAGCATATTTCCACAAGAATGCCTTACAGAAATCAATTCTTTTGCTAGTTTTCAAAATTAAAAGAAAATAGTACGTTTGCTTTAACATTTATATTCAAAACGTGCTAATTTTACCGAAAAAATGAAAAGTTAACCTGAAGATAAGGATCTCATGCTATTTTCAAACAGCTATATTAAAAAAATACAATACTAAAAAAATTATATTGAAAAAAATTATACCAAAAATTTAAAAAGGAGAGGAGTGAAGAGATACGTAGGAATCAAAATGAAACATCCACAATATATAAATGAAAAAATGAGAAGAAGCAATATAACTTGTCTGAAATTTGCTTGAATGGCTCTAATATACGAAACGAAAATAGAATAAGTATTCCAAAACAACACAGAAATGTTTACTGAAATAAATTGCTCGGAAGTATTAGGTTAGGAAATACGTTCTTAGCGTTTTTACCAAAGGCTTTTATTTAAACCAAAAAATAATTACATTAATAAGTTAATCAATTATATATTCGCCATTGCTCTTTACAACCTCTTCCCACTTCTCGACCAATTTGTTGATGCCGTTCCGCCACAAAATCGCTTGGTCTGGTGTCAAAGTAGTTGTTGAGCCAGCTTTTAACGATTTCTTGGTACACTGGGAAATGCTCGAAAAGAATGCCACAGTCAACAAGAAGTTCGACATTGCTCAGCTACACTGGGTGAATGAGCCTGTTCGACTTAAAAGGCCTGATCGATATGGTCAAATTTTACTCATTCACAACAATGGCCGGCCGCATGTTGCACATGTCGTCAAACCCGCACTCCAAGAGCTCGAATGGGAGGCCCTTCCCCTTCCAATCATATTCGCCGAACCTTGCACCAACCGATTACCATCTTTTCCGCTTCATGTCAAAAAATATGAAAGGTGTTACCTTCAATGACAAAGAGGTCCTTGAAAACTGGCTCAACAATTTCTTTGACACCAGAACAGGTGATTTTTGGCGGAACGGCATCAACAAATGGGTAGAGAAGTGGGAATATGTTGTAAACAGCAACAGCGAATATATAATCGATTAACTTATTGATAGGATTATAAAAGTCGTTGGAAAAAATGCTACTAACTTTTCCCCCAATCTATTACTTCTCGATGATACAAATATAAGGTTATTGATTATTTAAAGGCATTCAAAGTTTTGAATCTTTAGAATAAAGAAAGTCATTAAAAAATCCTAAAAGTATTACATCACATTTAAATTGTTGTATAATATTTATTCTCCTTTAATACAATTTTAATATAGAGGTAACTAGAAAAGTTTGAAATGGTTAACGTTTAGTTTAATTACTGAATCCAATTAAAATGTTAGTATAATTTCTGCGATAAATATACAGTGTCTCACAAAAGTGATGGGACACTTGTGTTTTACAAAAGGAAACTGTAATAAAATAAATTAAAAATACGTGTACAAATTTTTGTGGGTGTGTTTCATACTCAAATTTAGTTACAATTATTACATAACATACATTTTGTCAAAATATTAAAATATTAATTTAATAAAATACAATTGCTTAGAACAGAGCAAAAAATAGCTCACATAAGTGATGGGACAACATTAGATAGGCAACAAAAATAGTCTGAAATAAGCAATAAAAATATTTTTTCGGTGTTTTATTTTTATTCAAAAGTAATTGGCATTAATTTATAAAATTGTCTGCAGTATTTCTCTCCAGATTGTTTTGGAATTTTTGTGTTTTTTAGCTGTGTGCAGTCATGAATGGTAAACGAAAAGAAACTTCGCCTGAAATTCGAAAATTAATTATTCATTTGCATATTGAAAATAGAAATTCTATTAGAGAAACTGCTGAAACAGTTAACTTGAGTCATTCAACAGTTTTTAATATCATTAAACGAAATAAAAATAATCATATGATTCAGAATAAAAGAAGACATGGTCGGCCATCAAAGCTATCCAATGGAATAAAGAGAATTGTTGTTCGAATTATTAAAAGAAACCCAAGTATGAGTGCTCTTAAAGTTGCTGCTGATTTACAAGAATTATATAGTGTAATTGTTAATCCTGGGACTATTAGAAGAGTAATTCGTTCTGTGTTGGGTATCACGGTAGCGTACCCAAGAAAAAATTCTTCGTAAGTGAAAAGAATAGAAAAGTCGGACTGGCTTTCGCAAAATCCAACATAAAGAAAAATTCTGATTACTGGAATAAAGTTACATTTGCTGATGAGAATAAATTTTATATATTTGGCCCTGATGGTGTAGAATTTGGTGTGAAGAAAACCAAGGGAAGAATTTCGTAAACAGAACTTTTTTTTTTTTTTTGCTCCGTTCTAAGTAATTGTATTTTTTATTTAATTAATATTTTAATATTTTGACAAAATGTATGTTATATAATTATTGTTATTAAATTTAAGAATGAAACACACCCACAAAAATTTGTACATGCATTTTTAACTTACGGTTTCCTTTTGTAAAGCACAAATGTCCCATCACTTTTGTGAGACACTGTATAAGTTTAAGAATAATAAATTGTGAAATTTACATATCAAAACAGAATAAAAAATGTACAATTTGTGGAATAATTCTGCGATATTATTATTAAAAGTTGAATATCTAGCCGAGGAGTACTTCTGTGTATCTATGGCTTACATGCCCTCAAAAACACTTCATGTGTGTGAAATGTTATTATTATTAACTTGAATGACATTTGACGCGATTTTAACAAATATTCATTTTCACGACAGACAATTTAAAATAAATATTTTTGGTACAAGCGCCATATAATCATGATTCCAAATTCTGAATTTTTTTGGTGATGAAAAATTGTTGCCAAGATGACGTATCATGACGTGCTCGATGTCGTATATACTAGTGTTACTAAAATAGAATTTTCTGCATAATTTTTATAGGTCTGTATATGTATGACGTAATAAAAATGAGGTAGCTAGATGCATTAGAAAATCTGCCAAAAAATCGCCAATCTCAGAATTTGGCATCATGGATTATACGGTACCTGTGCCATATTTTATACTAAAAAATTTCAAAGCTCTAAGAAATTTAGGATATTAAATGTAGATATTCAACTTTGCATTGAAAATGATTTCAATAACGAAAAAGGATTTTCATTTTTCAAGTGAATTGCAACCAGTTTATTTTTAGAATGTTATCAAAAAAATTAAAGTTATGTTTAAGTTTCACAGTGTAAAATAATAAATAAAATTTTGATTGCCTAGGTTTGTGTGGTTGTGATTTATTTTCATAAACCTATTTTATTTTAATTTGACGAAACAACATTGGTATCTGATACACTCTGAACATTCCGAAGATCTTCCACCATTCAATTGCTTGTTCAAAAATTAATTCTGCTTACATTTTTCCCTTTCTAAACAGACTTAAATCCTTTATTTGCTTTGAGTCTGTGCTTGTTCAAATGAATACTTATATTAGTTTGAACAAGCTCTGTTTTCTGTGACATAATGCATTTTTCAAGGCCTTTAATCTTTAATATTTTTTTTTACCATCTGTGTGCTTGCAATTGTGTATCTTCTGTGGTTCTTCCCAAGGGTGAACACGATTCCTTCTACGTTTCAATAACTAACTCAAACATATTTCTATGTTCTTCTGCTCAGCATTCATTGATTTTTCTTTACCCTCTGCCAGTTACACATCTTGTTCAATTCGATAAGAGTACATGTATTGTAATGTAACTCTAAAATACGAATGGAGCAAAAATTTGAAAAAAATAGCATCTAAATGATATAGAAACTATATAACTTATTTTCAGTTTAATTTTCCATACTAAATAAATTATAATTCCATACTAAATAAATCAGAGAGGGGGTTTGAATATTTGCAACAGATAAATAGTGATAGATATTATTGATAAACGAGGGTTAGAGAATTGGAAAATATTGAATTTGAAAATAGGCCACAATGTAAACTATCCAAAACCAGTGATATTGCTTACTATACATGCAAAGAAGATCAATAAGAAACGAGAATGGAATATTGACTATAAAAACTCCTTTAAAGGCAAAATTTATAGCTCAATAACTGAAATTAATAGATTTTAAGGGAAAGAATTATAGGTATAGCAAATTTATGTGAAGGAAAGAATTTTTTTGTTCATATCTGAACATTAGACTTTCAAAAATTATTTTTGGATAAGCGAGATGAAAATAAAATATTTCTGAGTTATGTGGCAATGATTATTTACAAATATTTTTTTGTCACTGAATAAAGAAAATCTTAGGAGTTTATTTCTCTGGGAATGGAACTGCTGTTGAAACTAGTGCCTATGGTTTGTGTTGAAATAAGAAAGCATTTCATTTACTCACTTGTTAGCACTCGATGATAGTCTATTACTATTATAAATAAATTCCACAATAGTGTAATTATTTGCACAAAAGAAAATTTGTTAATATACAAAATTACCACATAGTATCAATTTAAGGCACAACGTCGTAAGATATTTTTTCCCAATGAGAATAATGGGTGATTATGAAATTATGTACTGTCATTTATCTGATTGAACACACACACACACACACACACACACACACACACACACACACACACACACACACACACACACACACACACACACACACACACACACACACACACACACACACACACACACACACACACACACACACACACACACAAATAAATCTTTAGAGATCATATAAGGCAGTGATAAAATTTATTGACAGTTATAAGCAGTTATGATATTGATATTGTTTTTGTCCAAGAACCATACTGTATTAACAATAATGTTGCTGGTTTTCCGAAAACTTATAAAATTGTACAGTATGGTAATGCAAGAAAAAGAGCTGCAGTTATTATTACAAATAAACATATTGACTCTGTTCTTATAAGCCAGTTTTTTTCCTAGGACTTAATCCTTGTTGAAATTATTTCTAAAAATATGCATTTGTTTGTTGCAAGCGTTTACAAGAATTATGAACGCGATATCAATATTGATATCGCTGTGCTTGAGAAGATGATAAATCATTGTTCAGGGAAACTTTTGATTGCTTCAGATACTAATGCAAGATCTACAACTTGGTTTGATCGCATTACGAACTCCCGGGGAAAAATTTTAGAATCTTTTCTTTCTTCTAAATATTTATGGATCCTCAATGATAATTTCCATTTCCCAACTTTTCACTCAGGAATAGGTCAAAGTTTCATTGATCTTACTATTACTTCTTATAATTTGTTACCTTTCATAAATGACTGGAAAATTTTAGATGAAGAAAGCAGTTCTGTTCATAATTTTATTGGTTTTCTATAAAGTTTAGTGTTGGAATTCCAAATCAATCTACCCACTTTAATTCAAAATTTATTTTTGAAAAGGCAAATTGGAATCTTTTCAAGAATTCACTATATGCTGAATTTAATGAGCTTTTGGTCAGAATGAATTATAATGATTTAAATAATATAAACAATTTGGAAAAAAAATTAAAAAACTGTGTTAATGAAACAAATGACCTAAATAAGTTTATTTCTCTTTTTATGCAAAATATTCAAAATGCTTGCAAACATTCTATGCCTTTTAGAGACTCTGGTTTGACTAAACAAAATAACAGAAAAACAGTTCCCTGTTGGAATGACGAGTTAGCTAATCTGAGGAAATTGATAAACTCTAAGCTGAGACTATTCCAAAGAACTTATAATAATATTAATCTACGTGATATTAGAAAATTCGATTATTTAAAGCATAAAAGAATGTATAACAATAAATTAATGCAGTGCAAATTTCAGTCTTGGAGGGTATTCTGCTCGGATGCGGGCTCAAAACCATGGGACGTTTTGTATCGTATTGCATCTGGAAAATATAAAAATCAAACCAGCTTGACTACAATAAAAGATTCGAAGGGAAATTTTACAAATAATTATGAAGAAACCTTGCAGACTCTGATGGATCAGTTTGTTCCTCTTGATGAATTGGATACTGATACAGATTATCACATAAATGTAAGAAACCAAATGAGAAACGACATTGAAACGTCAGACACATTGACTTTACTCCAACTGAGGTTTACTCAACTATTAGGAGCATGGATCCAAAAAAGTCACCCGGAAACGACGGTATTTCTAGCCGAATTATTTTGGAGGTATTAATTTATTCCCTCTGTTTTGTACTGCTTTCTACAATAGATGTCTTTCAAGAGGAGATTTTCCAAGTGTTTGGAAACATTCTTGTATTTGCTTTTTCACTAAACCAGGTAAGGAAAAGACTTTGAATGCTTCCAAATTTAGGCCAATAAGTCTATTACCTTTCGCTGGAAAGATTTTGGAGAGACTTATGATCGAAAGAATAATGCACCATTTAAACCCGAACAATTACTTAAGCAACAATCAATTTGGTTTTTCTGCTGGTAAAAGCACTACTGATGCTATCATGAAGGTTTCAAATTTTATCAGAAATAGTTTAAACTCTAATCTTCAAGCAATTATGATTTCTCTTGATGTTAGAAATGCTTTAGATGCAGCATGGTGGCCAGTTATTTTATTCCAACTTCGTGGATTTCAATGCCCAAGGAATTTGTATTTTTTGACCATTGACTATTTTCATGAGCGTTCTGCAAGCATTTCTTCACCAGCATGCTTTCTATATAAAAATGTTACTAAGGGATGTCCCCAGGGATCTTAAAATAGGCCTGGTTTTTGGAAGATCTTTTATGATTCTTTGCTCAAATTAATGTTTCCAATAAACGTAGAAATCATTGCTTTTTCAGATGATGTATTAATCATGATCAGAGGAGCTTCAGAACTTGAACTAGAAATGTTGGGAAATATATGTATTAAGAAAATTATCGAGTGGTCAAAACGTAATAAGGTTAGTTTTAATACGGAAAAATCTAATTTTATGCACTTTTCCAGGAAAAGAATGAAAATGCCAATTAACATTTACATGAACGGAGAAAGCTTAAATGCTGTTGCCAAAATGCGCTACCTCGGTGTTACTTTTGACAACAAATTAACTTGGAAAAGTCATGTCGATAGATTATGTGTTAAGGCAAATATTATATTATATATGTTGGCAAAAATGGCAAAGGTTAGTTGGGGTATCGGATCTGATGCCTTAAAGACAATATATGAGGGTGCAATTATTCTCTTGTTGACTTACGCAGCACCGGTTTGGCACGAAGCTTTTAGTAAAGCTTACAATAGAAAGAAACTAATGTCGATGCAAAGGCTTATTGCACTAAGGATTATAAGGAGTTTCAGAACTATTTCTCACGACGCAGCCTGCATCTTGGCTGGAATCATTCCTATTTGTCTTATAGTGGAAGAAATTGCCAATGTTTATTTATCTTTAAAGCTCAATACTGACTTAAAGGTGGATAATGAACCCCCTCCAAACTTGTGGCTTCATCCTGGTAATAAAATATTGCTTTGTGCTTCGAACCAAAGAGACTCACCCGTCGAAATTTATACTGATGGAAGTGAAATATCAAATAATATTGGTTGCGCCTTTGTTGTTTTTGAAGACAAACAAGTTATTTTTGAGAGGAAATTTAAACTTAATTCCCTTTGCGTCAATAATCAAGCCGAAGCTTTTGGAATTTTACAAAGCTTGCTTTGGATTGCTTCAGGAAAAAAGTTAACAGCTCAAAACCTAAATATTTTCACTGACAGTAAAATTACGATAGATAAAATTCAAAACAGAAAGAACCACTATCCGATTATCGAAAATATTCGCAGACATTTATGGAACTTAGCTAACAGGAACTATAACATAAATATTTATTGGATCAAGGGACATTCAAATAATATCGGAATTGACCATGCAAATTTGCTAGCTAGAGAAGCAGCTGCCTCTGACTTGGCTTTTGCTTTTGAAGACATCCCTAAATCACGAATTAAATCACAAATCCGAGAAACAAATTCTCAATAAATGGCAGATACAGTGGAACAATTCTCAGAAAGGCCTCATAACAAAATTTTTTTTCCCCTACTGTAAGCGATCGAATGAACATTTATACACATATCTCACATATATCACATATCTCATAACCATAAATTAACACAGATTCTATCTGTACATGTAAGAATTAATGAATACCTTTTTAAATACAAACATTCCGATACTGCTAGTTGCTCCTGTGTTCCTACAATAATTCAAACAATAGAACATGTGCTATTTTTCTGCCCTCTTTTGGACTCACAAAGATTTGGACTTTTTAAAACAGTTATCTTAAATGGCCTTGCATGGCCACCGAAATTCCACACTTTGCTACACCCTGATTATTTTAATATTTTTTGTAAATGTTGTTTTAATATTCCATTGTTATCGATTTGTTAAGCTGTTTTTATAAGCTTTATCTTGTAAGATTTTAATGCATGTAGTGTGATATTGTCACGGAGCATGCATGCTGTTATAAATTTTTTTTAAAATTTTTAAAAAAAAATAAAAAAAAAAAAAAAAAAAAAATCAAAATTTTCAATAATCTTAGAAAAATCCTGTTTGAATGGCAAAAATCTTACACTGTTAAATTTGTAAATCAATAAATTTCCTAAAGCTGAAAACCAGTATCGGTGCGAGTGAAACAGGTATGAACAATTTCCATTGAATTCTTCCCTTCAAGCCTATAGTTCCTATAGTAACAGAAAAACTTTAAGAAAATTAAATTGCTTAATTGATGACAGAAGATTGTGATATTTATTCTATATTTTATATAAATTGTAGATCTTTTTAAAAAAATTTAATAATGTAAGGTTGTTGATCCCATGCTCATGAAGCAATAATTTTTTAATATTTTGAAAAACCACTATTTATTGAGTGAAATTTGGTATTTATTGTTCATAAGGACTCCGTGCTTGCGACTTCGTTTCAACTTATGTTCTGGCCATGTTATCCTAAAAGATAAATTCACTATAAGGCGAGAAAACTTTAAATTTGTGATATAGATTTTAACTTTTAAATATGATAATTGTCTATTGCGAATATTAGAAAAACCAAAGCTCATTGCAAATACAATATTAAATTTAATAAAATATCAATAATTAAGCGTTGTCGATATTTTTAAATAGCACACTTTAATAACAGTGATTTTAAAATTGAAATTTGTCTTATTTCCAAAATGTAGGAAAATTTGATTTCATCGTCCCTGTAAACGATAAATGCTTAAAATATTACCTATTTTTGAATTTTTGGAACGAATCTTTCAGTTTTCCTTCAAGCCTCTCAAATTACACTTCTTGTATCTTGATTCAACCGAACTCATTCTATTCTTTTAATTTTCTAACATCAAAAAAGTTATATAAGATAATCTATGTGATTTCGCATAATTTATCAATATATATCTATATAAAGTAATTTAAATTTATAATTATTTTTCAAAAGTAGTGAGTAAAATATATTTATATATTTTTATTTACTTTTAAGCAATCAGGAATGGATCTTTTTTAAAAACATATTCTGCTGATTGTATCAGTCAAACGTCATAGTGTAAAGGAATATAACTAAATGAATAAAATGTGCTTTAATATATGTGAGTCAAAAATATATGCAACAGAAAATCATACTCAGCATGTATTTGAATATTAATATATCTTTTGTATGACCGGAAAATATTAAAACTAATGTAAACTATATCTTTGTATTTGCATTGTATAGATAAAAATAAAGAAAATTATGAAAACAAAAATTAGATTAAAATTAATGATTTGTTTTTTTTTTTTTTGAAAATATAGTATATAAACTATAAGTACTAAAATTGAGATTTTTTAAACTTTTGCGCATTTCCTTAATATTTATGTATGCCAAACATTATTATATTGAAATGATTTCATAAATATTATAAATAAATTATAATAAATTTAAGAACATTCAAGAAAACTGATTTCTTTGAAATAAATTTCAGAGATTCATGAGAGAAATTAATTTAGATGATCACAACGAAAAAATTTTCTTAAAAAGTGTCTGAGACAGAGATTTGTTTTATGTATATTATAATAGATGGCAGCACCACTCATTATTATCTGACTGTGTAAGTATTTATTGCTTGTTCCCAGTTGTTTTCTATACTGGCACTAGATGTCGCCACTACATTTGTAACAAACGCAAGTTCTCATTTATTTCGTAATTTAAATGAATCACGTCTCATAATTGTAGTTAAATTATTTACTTTAGCCTTCATTATTTTATTTTCAAGCTTAGAATTATTTTAAGACTAGTCGATTTCATGATACGGATAAAATTGTGCATCTTTTAATTCAAGTAATTCGCATAATTTCATATAATAATAATCTTAAATGCAAAAGTTAATACGCAGTTCTATATTTATTAATAAAGATTAAGACTTTTAAATTCCTTAACGGTGAAATTGGAAATTTCCGTACGAATCTTAAGAATCCCAGTAATAATTTATGTAAGAAAATCAAAAATTATTACATAAAATAAAATTCTTATTTAATAATAAAATTAAGTATCTTTAAGAATTACGCTATGATTAAAATTGTTTCGAATTTCAACCAAAATTGTTATAAATTTCAGTTACTTATAATAGAAGAAAATTAGAAATAGAACAGTAAGAAACATATCATAAAATACTGCTTAGTGAAGTTTATAATATAAAGTTTTCAAAAATTGCTGCAGATTTCTTACTGCTTAAAAAATAAATTACATCCGTATTTAGAAAAAAATGGGGCAATTGCAATGGATAAATCACAACAAAAAACTTAAAATATTAAATACAAAAGAACAATTGTTATCTGAATATGAGAAATGAAATACGATACTATAATACTCTCTCGCTTGCCAATTTTATTGTCCATCAGTTATGAGAATATCCAGTCATCCCAAAATTTTAAACCAAGACCAGATCCCTACAACAGTATACTATATCTTATGAACATTCAAGATGCATTCTTTCAGTATAAATGTTTTCAGTCTTGTTTAGCACCATACCTACTACATTACGATTTTCGGAGTGAGTTACCCCAACTCTGATCAAATTATTGAAACAGCAAACAATAGGTACATTGTGTATACATAAATAATGTCTGAAAGTCGAAGGGAAGAATGCATTTTGTTTCAACCGAAGATAACCTTGTTGTGTGAGAAGGCTTATGTATTTTAATTTTATATAAAATATTATATTTAATTTTATATAAAATTTTATATATATCAGTGTGATGTGCTGTAGAAGAGGAAAATATTAGCGCAGATGTCGACGACGTTCCTTTCAAAACTGCAAATGTTCAATACTTAGAATTCGTTAAGGGAAGAGAGAGAAACAGAGAGACAGAGAGAGAGAGAGAGACAGAGAGAGAGAGAGAGACAGAGAGAGAGAGACAGAGAGAGAGAGACAGAGAGAGAGACAGAGAGAGAGAGACAGAGAGAGAGAAACAGAGAGAGAGACAGAGAGACAGAGACAGAGAGAGAGAGACAGAGAGAGATAGACAGAGAGAGAGACAGAGACAGAGAGAGAGAGAGAAAGAGAGAGAGACGGAGACAGAGAGAGCGAGAGAGAGACAGAGAGAGAGAAAGAGAGAGAGAGACAGAGAGAGAGAGAGAGAGAGAGAGACAGAGAGAGAGAGACAGAGAGAGACAGAGAGAGAGAGACAGAGAGAGAGAGACAGAGAGAGAGACAGAGAGAGAGAGAGACAGAGAGAGAGAGAGACAGAGAGAGAGAGACAGAGAGAGAGAGACAGAGAGAGAGAGAGACAGAGAGAGAGAGACAGAGAGAGACAGAGAGAGAGACAGAGAGAGAGAGAGACAGAGAGAGAGAGAGAGAGAGACAGAGAGAGAGAGACTGGAAATGAATACAAAAAGAATAAAAAGTAAAATAAAAATAAAAAAAAGATCAAAACACAGAATAACCAATTAGGTAGAGGCTGCTAAATTTGATAGCTAACGAGGGAATATACGAAGTTATTGGTTAAAATGGCAAAGATTGCAAGATATATATATTATAATTCTATTTCACAATATTTTTAAAGTTTATATATATATATAAAAAAAAAAAAAAAAAAAAAAAGACGAAATATATTTGGTTTATAAAATATAATAAATTAATAGAATGTTTTGTAGCATGTGTACACTTATTTCAAGGCATAATTTGTGCTCTCCTATCATTTTTTTGTAAATCCGATAAAAGTATCATGTAAACGAGCGAGAATATATTTTTCCTTATGCACATTTTAATACTGAGAGTAAGATTGAGTCTACCATGAATAATAATTTTCGGAAGTTTGATTTTTGCATTTCAACTTCTTTACTGCATAAGACATTGTTTTTATTACAATAGATTTTCACCCAAAATGTTATTAACAAAAACTTGATATTAAATGTGATTAGGGTCCACCAAATAAATTATTTGAGATAAATTAGTTTGAATTCTCTCTAAAAGAAACCTCAACTTACTAATTTGAGTTCGAAAAAAAAAAAAAAAAAACAGGCATTTTAACATATTTTTCCTTTTCAACATATTTTTTGTGCTAGTTTTGAATTTCCTTAATTATAAATGTTTTATAATTTCATGCATGCTGTTGCACTTATAAATACTTTAGTAAAAGGAAAATACAACAAAACTATTAAAATGAAATACAGCAGAATAAATGAGTTACGTTTCAGATTATCTCATCACAACTCTATTTTCTTGCTTAATTTTACACATAACCCAACTGCAATAGTGACTATGTCGCTACTGTTACTGACAACGAAAAATGACAAGTTTTTTTTTCTTTTTTACACAATTTTGAAACAGCGTATTAATATTTGGACTCATTCTAACATTATATATCTATATATATATATATATATATATATATATATATATATATATATATATATATATATATATATATATATATATATATATATATATATATATATATATATATATATATATATATATATATATATATATATATATAATCACAACAGCGATTATGGAGAATTTTATGACCTTAAATAGGACATCCCTAACACACTACTTTTATTATTATATTTTCCACTCATAATAAATTGTAATTTTCATCAATTATTTAAAAAAGTAAAAAGTAGTTTTTTTTATTATTTTCCCATCTAGTTTTCAAAATACCTGAACTTTGATTCTATTGATCAGATATTTCATTAAAGAAAACACGCTTTTAAAAAAATGCAAAAATCAAATTTTTAATTGAATAACCTCTTATTTCAGCAAAATGGTACCCAGAATTTGAGGAAAAATTCACATTAACATAAATGTATTTAACGAATAAGTCATATAACATGCTATTTCGTTTTATTAGTTTCAATAATGTATGGTTAATTATAGTTTCCAGATAGTATATTGTTACTTATTATTAAAAATGTTTTGTCGAAAATTTGGCAAAATCATAATAAAGTATATTACTTAGCGCTTCTAGGGCAGTAAAAAATTTAAAGTAATGTTCAATTATTCAATTTAGAAAGGAGTTCAGCTACTTGGCTACTTTTTCCACCTTTTCAGTTTTACTACGGGCGAAAGTGATGTTACTTTACCTAATGGGACACATAGTGAGTACGTCGGAGAAGTGGGATGGTCATCATAACTTAGAAGCAGGAACTAATCAGAAGACTTCCAAACTTTTGTCTGCCATCCTTAGAGGTATCATTTCGTATGGAAGACATTGCGATCATGACCTATTTTAAATACCTCCGACACCATCTGCGAAGATGATGGATCTTCGATTGGGACTTGAATTCACTATCTTTTAAATATTATAACCAACCCGGCCATCACGGCCTCAGAAAGAATGTTGAAAATGTTGAATGAATGATTTTACGCATACTAAGGAAACGTTTGATTTAAAGCCTTCTTTAACATTTCTTTCTTTATTGATGCATATTTCTTTTTAATATTTTCATTTAATTATATTAAACTTACTAAGAAAAAGAAATGTAAGCGGATGGATCTTCTCTTTACTGATCCTAATAGGAAAAAATATTCTTTTCGTTAAGGTCATGGGCTCGTTATCTGACTTCCCTGAAGACCCCCTTATTAACAAGTCCTCGATAAGTTAAACATTTGTAATATCCCTCCATCTGTATGGCGTAGAAGTTTGGAGAGGATTGTGGTCCATATATCAACTCATGTATAAACCTCTCTCATTCCGATAAACTTAAATAATGTCTCTTTAAAAGTTTATTGCTGAAGTTTAGGGAAAAAAAAATTCTAGCTCAGATATCCACCCCGTTTCTTTGCAAATTTCAAAGAATGTTCGAGGCATTTATCAGTTTTAGTTCATGAATTGGTGATATAATATGTTTACAAAAAATAAATAAATAAAGCTAGAGATGATAAAGTTGGTAGTACGGAAATTCCACAAAAACTACTAGAATTCTGTTATTGAACATAGAAAATTCATCTCTGAGGAGAAATACACATTAAGTCCATCAGAAATGCTGAAAAATAATGCGAAATGTTTGTAATTATTTCAAAAGTAATAAAATATGTCTTTGTTCAATTAGTAAATAGATACTCAATGACTTTCTTAAAGGGCAAGACACCTCTTATTTCTCTGGCATCTTCATTTTTCTGAGAATCTAACAAAAGAATACTCTTACGTGAGCGAATTGCAATCCATTTTTTTTATCTTTTACGTGTTAATGGTGCTTGAGCTAGAAAAATCTTGCTGACTAAGAAAAATAACTTCCGCGGTAATTTGTTTACAGTCCAGGGCATGTTCCCTTCCTCAAGAGGGAAGAGAATGTCATTTTTTTGAAAAGTATTGATCAATGATTTCTTTTATCTCAAAGAGATTTTCTCAAAAAACTCTTTTCATTCCATCAAACAGAGGATAAAAAACTCATTTCTTCTCTATTTAATTAATTAGTCCAGTGCTTAACAAACAAATGATTTAAGACTGATGCTTATTACATTTTTTTTATTGAATTGAAGAGAGACTCCAGCTAAAAGGAGTTAAAAGATGAAAATTTTTTTCTTCATGCTTCTCCCTTATTAACAGATTTTTCTATTATTTTAAAAGTGTTTTTAATTACATGTACACACACACACACACACACACACACACACACACACACACACACACACACACACACACACACACACACACACACACACACACACACACACACACACACACACACACACACACACACACACACACACACACACACACACACACACACATCTTTTTCTAGTTCATTTTTTTGCATAATAAAACGACTAATTATAGATACATAGTCTGAAAGATTCAAAAAGATTCTCGAATCTCGATCAGAGCAAAAGTCTTGGAAAAACAGACTTTCTGCGGTCTCAAAATGGTCCTGGCATAAAATGGTGGCTGATTTTAGGCTCGCCACCGGTCATGACTGACTTCTTAAACACTTGTACCATATTCGTATAGTTTCAAGTCCTATCTGCAACCTCTGTAATCTGGGACGGGACATGGATCGTGACCATCTACTCCACTGTAAGGCGTTATCGAAACGCTTAATTGCGGACCACTACTGGGGGGTCAGGTGGCTTTCAGATACATAAACTATTGTTACAACTGTTTTATTTTTCATTTTTCTTGTTGTTATTTATATTTTTGCTGTAATTGTCTTTTTACTTGTGCAATTAAAATATATATATATATATATATATATATATATATATATATATATATATAAATATATATATATATAAATATATATATATATATATATATATATATATATATATATATATATATATATATATATATATATATATATATATATACATATATATATATATACATATATATATAAATCTAAGTCATATATAAATTAAATCTAAAACTAAATAACATTTTGTGATAAAAAATAGAGCATCTATAGTTCTAGTCTATTACCGAATTTATTTCTCCAAGCTTCCAAAACTGGCTGATTTCAATGAAGCATTGGTAATATAAAATCTGTATTTTTTACATATTTGAAGATGAATTTTAAAATATTCATGAAAGTTCTAAACTTTTATATCAACATTATTTTCTAACAATGCCACAATGACTTAAGCATACCAAAATTTACAATTCCTAACATAATTTGTGTATATCTGGATTTTTTAATGGTTGAATATGAAACATGCTGTGCCTGCATTTCTAAGTTTTTAGATTGCATATGAATAATATGTTTTAAATTAATAACAAAAAATTTAGTTTAAATTTTATAGAAAAAGGGTATTTTTTAAAATAAAAATGGAAGAAAGATCTTATTGTTATTTTGATATTTGCTTAATGTTTCCATGATCCAAAAGAAAGTAATTAAAATCTATTTTTTACAAAATATGCATATTGCTTATGTCTTTTATCATGTTGTAGTTTGCAATCTTGTATTTTGAAAAATCATTTTATTTGTAATGTATTTGAATATGAGTATATGTAATAAAAAATCATAGTTTAAAATTTGTTTTTGTTGTAATTTGTAAAAAAAATATTCTTATTTAGTAAAAAAATTATCTGTTTTTCAGTTACAGTTGATTGATTCAAAAATGTTTTATCATTAGAAATAAATTTATGTATGCATGTATGTATTTTTATTTAATGTTTAACAATCTTTTGTAAATTATGATAAGTCTATATCTATTTCATAGCAAAGAAAAATCTAAAATTATTTTGTATTTGTTTCATTTTATATCAATAATTTATCCTTTTTATCACATTCTTATAAAAATTTCCAAAAACTGCTAGATAATCATTAATTTACAAACTTCAGTTACTAAGTTTTAGTTAATTAATTAAGGATTATAAAATTTTTTTTAACAAATTACTCTAGCTTTAAATTACAATAAAAAGTTCTATCAATTTAATATAAATAATTATTTTCTTTATTATAGATAGATTTAGAATTTGATATTTAATATCCAGAAGCTGACTGTTTCTTAGTAAATGTCTTGCATAATATGCACCCAGAATATTATCATATGTTCAAAAACTTGTCCTATAACAGGGAATAAATATGTGAGAATTGAGGATGGTATATTTTTTTGGCGGAATATAATTTTAGTACAGAATATAATTACATAGATATCAGATTCCTTGCAGAAAAATAATGCTTTATTTTTGAAGTATTATTATATAATTTTAGTGTTAAAGTTTATATAGATACCAATGAGATTGCAAATACTATAGAAATTTCAGTTATTTTGCTTTTTTTTCTTATTAGGTGGAGAGATTTTTAGAAGAAGAACAGCGCTCAAAAGTAGTTAACTATACTTGCTTGGCTGTCGTCAAAAGCAAGACATGAATATGAAATATTTTTATCTGAGAGATAAGAATTTATTGATATTGAATATGCAAGATTAAAAACCATTCAATACTTTATATATATGTTATCATGTATTTAATTTTAAGTACGATGAAAACTTACTGTATTTATAAATTAAAAAAAATAATCCTGTTGGGAATTTAACTGAAACAATACATTCTTACTATAATTGATCAATATCTAAATTTTTCAAAATACATGCATTAAAATGCATATCATTTTTATTCTTATTTTAATAGTATTCTTATATTTTGTGCTATCAAACTGTCAATTCAAAAAAATTAAGCTCTAATATTAATTTAACATCATAAACATAAGAATTTCTGTATACATATTTTTATTTCATTTTTTTCTGTATTTAAAATTGAATAAATGTTTTTTGTATAATCTTGCATTTTATTTTTAATTTCATTCTTAGTTTCATTGAAGTTATATTCAGTTTAAACTAAACTTGGAAAATATATCATAAAACAAGATTTATTTGCCAAAACATAAGTCAGTTTTGTTCGACAGAATAATTTGTAAATATTTGTCTTTATCCTCCTGTAACTTCAAAAATGCATGTTATCAATATTCAAAAATAAATTTTTAGCTATACTTTAAAAGTAAATGATTTTTTAAAAGCAAAAGAACCTAAATTATATTTACTTACATAAAATATTTATATATTTTTTAAATTGTGTATTATTTGTTGTACTCGAAAGTTAACTTTGTACTTAATGGGTCCATAGTAAACTAAACTGAAAAATAAGAAGTGTAACGATTTTTTCTTGAGAGTGTTACACTCACACGTAAAACTAAATAGATATAAGTAATGTAATAAATGGCTATACAAATTGCTTGATATTGTATGTATTTTAAAAACCACTATAATTATTCGAATCAATTAAAATATTATATTCAATTGTACTGTTATATTATTGACTAAAGTAATAGTATCTTTATATTTTAATTATCCAAAAAAAATCCTTAAAATAAAGAATTCAAAACTTAATTTCTGCACCAAATTGTCTATATAAAAAAATTAGCAATATTTCTATAAAAGATTGAAATTTACTCTTTTTTCTATCGCATATTTACCCCTTTAGACGATTTGTTGTTATTCCTCTTAAAAGGAGTGGTTTACCCATATCTTTCAAAAGAGTGAATTTCTATCTTAAAGATTGTTTGATTTATGTGAAAATGAAAGAGCGAAATTTCACACCTTCTGAGTGAAATTCACTCGAATAATTTAAGAGTGTATATATTTATATATATTCAGTATAGTCTCTACTCCAGCAATTTAAGACTATGCATGAAATTTTAATATTTATCTCGTAAACAGCTTTCTGAGAGGACTTTTCTTAAATAGTAGGCCATTTACGCGTGTCAAAAGAGAGAAAATTCTGAAAACTCCAAAGCACACACACCAAGAGAGTGTAGGGAGGAGCGCAACATCCATCTCCGTTGTAAAACTGCCACTAATATAGAACCCGAGAACTTTCTATCTGAAGAGTATTATCAACAGCCTGACTAAGGCATTGACAGTTGCTCAGAGGCCGCAAATCGAATAATTATTTTATTTATTTTACTTTATTAATCAAATAGAAAGTTTGTTGTTGTGAAGAAGAGGGGACCCTAAAGAAGTTTTTCTCCCAGCTTCAATTAGGCTAAGTTGGGATCTGGCACTATCCTATCATGTGACCCAAAGAAGTCATTTAAAATATAATACAATAGAATATAAGAGTTATGTTTAAAAAGAAAACTTTTTAGAATCTATTTTCATGTCAGTTTTTCACGTAATCTTACCAGCGAAGAAAATCCAGCACCTGTACAACGGTTGACAGTGAAAAATGAGTAGCTTTTTCATTTTTCTAAAACACAGACTTGAAAATATTTCTCCTCCCTTGGCTTCATTCTAGCTTATAATAATCCCTGGAAACAGCATTTATTTGTCGTAGTGTAAAACGACATAGCCAAATCCTGAGAAAATAGATATGTATATTTTAAATTTAAGAGTTTCCTCTTTTCCTTTCAAACTAAGCTGTAATAGTATAAAGGAAAGGATGCAATAAAAATTGGCCCAAGGAGCCAAGTGCAATAAAAGAATAAATTCTTCATTTTCGGAAGGGAGGGATGATCGTGAGAAAACTGCAAGGGAAGTTTAAGTTTTATGATATGTTTTATTTGTAAATCTGACCAGTCGAAATTAAGGGGGAGAGATTTCTGACCTATCGCATAGAAGTGTAGGACGTAGTATGGAACTTTGGAAAACCAATGTTGTAAAGAGGAGGAGCTAAGACGAGAATTTAAAAATTGCATCTAAGAATGGAAGAGAGGCTGAGAAAGTCCTTACACACAGAAGTCCCTCAGACACACAAGGCAGAGAAAGCCCTCACACACAGAAGCCCCAGAGATGCCCAACAAAGAAAAGGAGTAAACGGAGTATGATTGCACTGACCTGGAGAAGTCCTGCCTCGACTGTCCTGAATGGGAATGCAGATGTCCGACTAATAGATGAAAAAGAGGTGACAAAGTCTGAAAAGAGGTATACTGAGCAGCAAGCCAAGTAAGATGAGGAGATATCCGCGGATGGAAATACAAAGCGGAGATGCTGAGTAGAGGACGGGAAGTAGATGAAAAAGGAGAATCATTGACACCGGAGAGCGGTGAAGTCTCAGACACCACAATACTACTTCTTAAAGGGGTGAGTCTGATCTCTCGTTCACAATCCCTCTGGTCATTTTGATTATTGTGTAAATATCATGAAAATAATAATAATGTTAGAATCTTCTCAATTATTTAATCAAGAATGTTTTAATTATAAATATAAATACCTTTGTAATGAATTTGCTAAAATAAATTATTAAGTTTTTGTTTTGAATTGATCTCTGTCATTCAATTATTTAAATAATGAATCTGGGTTTTCCTCGAAGTTTTCTTAAATTACCAAGTTCACCACAACATTTATTGGTTCTAAATTTCCTTATCTAAATAATATTTCACGCAGTATACATATTTAATTCATGTAAAATGTATGTCATGTATTAAACAAAATATATTTAAGAAATAATGGCAAAGGAATATTAGATTTCAATGAAATTACGAAGGAATAAAAATGTTTGCTTTTTTTGCAAATTCAAATGAAGATAAAACTAAGATTGAATATAAAACTAATCTCTAGGAAGTTGCATGATTAGTTCGCTGTAGGGAAGAATTGTTTCTTCTAATTTAATCTAAATAATTATTTATTTAGTTCGCTTCGGGAATAATTGTTTCTTCTAATTTCGCATGTAGGTAGGCAACGTTATCTTTCTAAGTTATATAGAAGCAACGGAAACGTATATAGTTATAATATTTGCAAAATCGGGAATATTATACTGCAAAAGGATGAACAAATACCAAATAATTAATGTTTAGTAGATTTTCTTTTCCAAACTGTTACCCAGATCGTTGTCTGCACATTACAAATATACAAACATATTACGTGAAGATATTTTGAAAATTTCATATTTTAATCTGCAAAGTTTTAAGCAGAATTTATAATTAAATATTGTAATTTATTTTAGAAAAAGTATTTAGATAAAAAAGTTTTAATAAACCAGAAAGTTTGTTAATTCCTTTTTGATAACTAACCCTATGTTTGAGAGTTGACTAACGCGTCACACAGCTTATGCAGTAAGATAAATCATTGAAATATGTATAATTTGCTAAAAACTTATGGAGAAAGTTCGTTAAGCAGTATATTAATGACGTGTAACATGAAGTTAAAAATTACAAGAAAAGGTTTGTTCCATCAAAACACGATTTTCCCTTTTTCTTCGTTTATTTCTTCGGAAAAACTAATAATACCTTTACAATGAAGATCGTTTCATTTCCTAATAAAGGGGAATGAAATTTATGACTAACATTACTCGCCAATGAGGCAAAGCACATTAAAAATACGTGCTAAATAGATAAAATATTGCAAGCGTGAAGCTTTCTTCTTTTGTTCATAAATATATATAAGGCTTTCAGTTCCGGAAGTCATTACCATTTATTTGTCAACGGTTGGGATTCCATGATAATCAACAAAAACGTACATAAAAGAATGAAATTTTTTTCGATAACTTTACGATGTTTTCTTCATTTTATTACAATAGAATTAAATTCCAGATTTTAAATATCTATAAAAATTTTTCATAGAACAAATTTTATGTTAACTAAAATTTTTTTAATGTATATATAGAAAACCTTTTTTGTTCCTATTCTATTCTAAAATTAGAATTGTATATATATATATATATATATATATATATATGTATATATATATAAATATATATAAATAATATATATATATATATATGAAACCCCCCCGTTGACTTTGTGGTTTCGTGGTAGCGTTTCACGCTCACAAGGCACAGGTCTGAGGTTGGATCCTCTAGTTGGGCAAGGTTCACTCAGCTTTTAATCCCTTCAGTGAGTCGTTATATTGAGTACATCGCGCATTGCTTGGGGACAGAACACTGGGGGTTTCGTGTTTGGTTGGTCATCTGATCAGGATGCATGCTTCACACCCCAGAACTTCTATGTCAAGAAAACGGAAATGGGAACTGTAAGCCTTGGTCCACATGGGCCATAGTGCCATAGAGTTTAGTTTTGATTATATATATATATGTATATATATATATATATATATATATATATATATATATATATATATATATATATATATATATATATATATATATATATATATATATATATATATATATATATATATATATATATATATATATATATATATATATATATATATATATATATATATATATATATATATATATATATATATATATATATATATATATATATATATATATATATATATATATATATATATATATATATATATATATATATATATATATATATATATATATATATATATATATATATATATATATATACACCACTGCTGGAAAAAGTAGAACAGTAAAATTTTATTTATAAATTATCCTTAAAATATTTATTCTTTTATTTTTAGTGCACGAGTTTTATCTAACGCTAAGGAAATATTATAAAACAATATTTTAAGACTTTTAGTCTGTAAAAAATTAAAATACCTGCAAAAATGTTCTTATTTTGGAATCTGAAACAGTTTAATTTGTTGAAAACATTGTTGCCTTTAACTGTCTTTTTTTCAAAAGGTATGTTTTTTGAAAAAAGCGTCTATTTTTGTACAGGTAAAATATCTAAGGGAAACCTTTGATTGAATTTCAAAAACACTAAACTGTGGCATGTAAACATGTGGGCAAAAGTGTAGGAGAAATTTTAAAGCACTAACCATCAAGATGTTATAAACACTTCAAATGCTGCTTAGAACTTCTTGAAAAATCTAAAGAGTCAGAGGAAAACAAAGATTGGCTGTCCTAAAAAAATTGACTCTACTTGAGAAAGAAAGACTTTTAAAGAACCTAAGAACACGCGTGGAAGCATTGAAAAAGCACAAAACTCACATAGATTCACACCTGTAACCAGAAGAACACTTTACAATTACATAAATAGATCGGATACGCTCATATTCAAGAAAAGAAAGCACCACCCTAAATGGATTGAAAGACACACTGTGCATCGGCTACTGTGAGTCAAAGAACACGTCTTGGAATTCCAGATGGATTTCAGTTATTTTTTGTGATGAAACAAAATAAATTTAGAATGTTGTCAATGTAAATGGCATTGTCTGGGTACACAAGAAGAAACGTATTCTTCCAGACAGATAGGAGGAGTCAGTTTAATGGTTTGGCTAGTTGTTGGGTACCGTAGAAAGACTAATATGGTGTTTCTGGATGAAAGACAGAAACATACAGATTATATTCAAATTTTAAATTCAGAGCTTCTTTACTATGGTGCTGAGCTACGCGGAGAAAGTTGGATATTTCAGCAATATGGAACATCAATTCATACAGCCAATGGTGTTAAAAATTGATTTGGAAGCAATAATGTTAGGGTTTTGACATATCTTGCTAAAATTACAAATCTCAATATTGTTTAAAATATATGATCAGTAACTGTTCGGCGTGTTTAAGCCAGTGGGGCAATCAATATGAATTTTTCATAGAATTTCGAGAATCTTTGAATTGTCTTTCGAAGAATTTTTGTCAAATCAAGATTCAAGACTTACATGATTTAATGGCTAATAGAGTCTTTGATGCTAATGATAGACGAATTACTTAAAAACAAGACTTTTACTTTCATTATTTAGAACTATCCTTCTACTTTTTCCCCACAGTATGATTTGGATGAAATTTAAACTTTTTAATTGTAATAAGCAAGTAGATTTTTATTTCATGTTAGATAGTTATTTAATTGTAAATAAGTTTTTAAAATTGCTGTAATGAAAATAGTAATAATTCAAAATTCTTTTCTTATTATTATTTAAAAAAAAAAAAAAAAAAAAAAAAAAAAAACTAGTGTCCTACTTTTTTTTACTCAGCAATATATATATATATATATATATATATATATACGTTTTCATACAAAATATCATTACTTTTATAATAAATAGATCATTTAAATAGTTAAAATTTATCAAAATTAATCGTGAAGATTTCGATTAAGAAATATAATTATATAGTAGTTTGTATATTATACCTGTATTGAGATTTTCTAATGTACTATTAACGGCTGCAGGTTGAATTTTTGATATGATTACCATACTTGTTTTTTCCTTGTTTTTGAATTCAGAATCATTTTAAAAATAGGCCAGTTCAACAACAGTACACCATAAACGACTTTATAGATAAAAGAACTAAATAATAATTTGCTTAAGATTAAAGACAATTTATCATAAATTTATTAATTTCATCAGATAAATGCATGATTATTTATTTATTTTTATTAAAAATAATGTACTTTTTCTTTCAAAATTAGTTGTAAATTGTAACTTAGTTTCTAAAAAAATAACATTAATATAAAGAAAATTAGAATTCAATTTATTTTGTGAAGAAGAGTCTCAGAATGCTGCTGGAAGAGACATATCTAAATGAAAATTTAAAAAATTGGTCTTACAAAAGTTTTGGAAAAATGGAATGTGTGAGTGAAATAAGTAAGATAAGTTTCAAGACTGGTATTTAAAATATTTTAAGTAAAATATTTTTTTACGGACAATTTTTTTTAGGCATCATTCAAAGATTTAAAAATGCATCTTATAAAATAGAATTTATGAATTCCCGGTCATTTTTAGTACATTTTTGACACAGCTAGGGACAGAATTAATGGCATTGGTACATCACCATAATCCCGAACTACATTTAAATAAGAGTAATGAAGTGACAGTAACCAAAATAAAGTCTTATTGGTTTGAAAAGCCAAGTTTAAGGAGGAAATTGCAGATAAAACATATTTTTTTTAATGAGCTTTTGTTAATCAGTGTTAAGAATATTCTTTCTTATTCCATTGAAAAATCTTGAAATTCTATTGAAAAATTACGAGAATTCCTCCAATACTCTTAATTTTTACACACGGTCAATATATTTGGCTGGGATGGTATGGAACCTGCTATTTTCTGGTTGGAAGAACGATACCTACCCAACTTACCCAAAATAAATAAAATTAATTGTACTTTGAAAAGTAAGGACTGCATGCGTATTACATAAGTAAAGAATTAACAAGAATTTTTACCTTTAATTGATATTAATCATTAACCTTTAATTGATGTTAATCACATTTGATGTCTTCTGATATGTTAAAGAACTGAATAACAGTAATTTCCAACGGAATAACGAAAAAAAATCTACAAAATGAAAAGAATTTTGTGGAAATTTCTATTAAATCACACATAAGATTTTATCTGTTTTTAAGATCGACTTACGTATATTTTTCGAATGTTATATGGTAAATTTATTAAATGGTAAATTTATTATAACTTATTAAATTCTTATGTTGTATAGTTATAAGACTATTGTATGATTATAATATTACTCATTTTAATCAAATATCATAAAACGAATAATTTAAGAAGACCTAAGGAATTATATTTGTAAATGAAAATTTAAATTATATTTTCTGAAAGAAGTTCGTTAAGGAAGGTATATTGAGTTTGTTTTACACTCTAAAATATACATTTTGAAATAATGATGTTGATAAATGCATGATTATTTATTTATTTTTATTAAAAATAATGTACTTTTTCTTTCAAAATTAGTTGTAAATTGTAACTTAGTTTCTAAAAAAATAACATTAATATAAAGAAAATTAGAATTCAATTTATTTTGTGAAGAAGAGTCTCAGAATGCTGCTGGAAGAGACATATCTAAATGAAAATTTAAAAAATTGGTCTTACAAAAGTTTTGGAAAAATGGAATGTGTGAGTGAAATAAGTAAGATAAGTTTCAAGACTGGTATTTAAAATATTTTAAGTAAAATATTTTTTTACGGACAATTTTTTTTTTAAAGATCTAAGAAAAACAGTATTTTGTTTAAAGGTTTTTGAATGGAAAATTCTCAAAGTATTGATAAAACATTTATTATGTTTAAATGTCCCTTAAAATTATTACATACATATTTTAAATATCATTCTTTTTAAAAAAAATTTGTACATCATTGCACACTTATATTAAAGTATTAAAGTATTTAATATTAGGTATTGAGAATTCGTAGCCATACCGGAACACAAAGCGTTTTACTTAAAAGATTGAAACAATTATGAGAGAGACCACATAATATTTTTACAATTTTTTGTTTCTTCCTTTTTAATTTAAATGTTTAATTACAAAATGCACACCATCCATTGTATTATAAAATGTATATAAAGGAATTAAAATATACTGAAAGCTATTTTTTAATATAGGAAAAGAGTTAAAATTTTGTGCTAAAAGACAAAAACAAGCATTTGTCATCATGAAATAAATTGTAAACATAAGTTTATATCAAAATAGTTTTAGCTATAAATATTTTTAAAATTTTTCTAGAGTAACAATTATTATATATATATATATATATATATATTTTATCAAATTTGTTCGTAGCAAATTCATATAAAATTTGAAATGGATTATGATACAATTATTAAAATTAAACATTTTCATAACATTTTACATAATTTCTTAATTTTTTTTTGACTCTATAACTGGATATTAATCTACAATCGGGAAAATACTTAGGCAGAGAACGTTATTAGTCATTGTTCAACTGCATATCTAATGTTTCTCGTGTTTAATGGCAAATCATCAAAAATTAAAAAAAAAAGAATCGTCCCCACTTTATATAATTGATTACAAGGAAACAATACTATGATATCAGACATTAAACCCCGATATACAACAATTTTTTGAAAAATATAGAAATTTCTCTTCTTATTTTACTTTAATGCAGAAGTACTTTAAATATTATAGGTCAAACTACATATCAAAAATATTATAATAACCAAAAACTTGCTTCTTATTGATTATACAATACAATTATAATTTTAAATATTGAAATATATTGTACATTAGTACGAAAACGAGACTCATGTACTTCTTTTAATGAAAAAACGAAAGCGTGTTTTAGTTTAGGGAGAAAAGAAAACATTTTCTCGTTCACCTTTGGAGTTTGAGATTATATATATTTAAGATCGAAAACATTGTGAGTACTAGCGCAATTCAATATTGAGCTCACTGCATGACGTAGGAGACACGTGATCTAGGAAAAACGATAAAGAATTTATTCTGAAGAATGAGAAACATCATTCCTAAGATTAAATGCGTGTTTCAGAGAAAAGGCTACTTATCCAGGTGACTTTGGAAGAAGGCAGATTGTGATGGTTAGAAGATTCGGGTTCGGTGTAGAATCGGGTACTACTTGGCTTGGTGATATATAAACTTTAATTTCTGGTAATCCTGGTAACCTTATCTTTGTAAAGCTTTTATATAGCGGCTATTTTGTTTGTCACATCTTGGCATCTATCATGTGTAAAAAAATTTGCAAAGAATCAAGTGGTACCTTCTTGTAAACTTTTACCTAAGATTCAAATTGAGTACTGTAAGGTTCATCTGCTGTTTGCTTGTTGTCTTTGTAAGTATCTAATTCAAGTGGATAAATGTTGGCGAAATGAGTAGCGGACTCTTAAGGGGTGAATGTCCCACATCATTAACTTCATTGGAAGCAGGCAGATATTCTGCCAACTACCGAATACAATGTAGGATCACAGAGGAAGCATGTAAGTTAATGATGTTTGACATTTTCTACCACCAATGATATTTTAAGAACAGGGGCAACTTCTGACCCCTTGTGTCGTTAATGGGGGGCATCCAACATTGCAGTGCCCACTGGTTAGCTCTGTTTCTTTCATAGACATGACATGGTTATGCTTAAAAACAACACAGGAACAGTTGATAAGCCATAAATTTCCGGAGATATTCGAGTCTAGGTCAACACAGTTTGCCTTTTGTCAAAGTTACATCAATCAAAGCCTTTCATAAAAACATGAATAAAAGGAAAGACGGTGCATACTCTATGGAATAAATTGCATATCTTTCCCACTGTATCAGATGAATTCCATGATATTTAGGTGGGCTCAATGTAAAATTAATGAGGTGGTTATATTGTTTCTACTCTTCAGAATATAATCTAGTAAAAAAAAGATTTGCAACAGAGGGATTATATCATTTTGAAAATTCGTAATATCTAAAGCTTCATTTATATTCTCCGATTATATGCTTCGAAGCTCTCTTAAAGTTTCATCAATATGTCTGGAGGCACAAATACATAAGTGAGAATTCACAAACCAGCTTTGTAATTTGGCAATATATTGGGACATATACTATTATGCGATGATTGATTATGCTTAGCAACTTTAATCCGTAGAAGCAAACAACTGAGAATATAATGGAATAAAGTAAGCAAACGGGGCAAGAAATACAGCAATTGTTTATTATTTTTATGCATATATCGTAGCAAATTCTCTAAATTTAACAAATAAAACTGAATTATGTATATTTTAAAGCTATTTATTCTTGTTTCTATATCTATCTTTCCATATGTAGTTACACCTATCTATTTATTTGTTTATCTATATTTATATAGTTCTTATATTTATGTAATATGATGCTATTAAATGTAAACATATTAGAAATAAAACTGATATTGATTTTAACTAATTATATTTAATTTTGATAAGATTTTAAAAAATTATATTAGTCGTCACTTACCATGACTTAAATTCAAGCATATTTTAAGATATACATAAATATATTTTTATTTTAGGACTTCATTATCCAAGTATAGGTGTATAAAATATTTATTAAATTTACAGATTATATTTATAAAAGTAAGATATATCCTCTATAATGTAAATTCAAAATGCATTGAATAAAACCTTTCTCTGTAGTGAAATATTTTAATACCACTATTTAAACTTCACATATGCATCGTAGAGTTAAAAAATAAACTGCAACACATAATTAATTTGCAAATTCATCAAATTTCTTTATTAATAAATTAACTTAAGTTTTTATAAATAATTTAGTCTCTCTCTCAATAAGAAATGAATTACTGAAAAAAAAAGAAAAAACAATGCAATAATCGATACAATTATGTAAAAAATTTCAAAATATGTTTTTTCAGTTCTAATTTTACATAGATTGAAATCCTTAAGAATCAGAATATAATTTTTTTAAAAAGAATCCTTTCAAAGTACAATTTTCATAGCATATTAAATGGTAAAATTTTAAGAAATTATATTCTGATGTCCGTTTTTTCCTTATCAATTGTAAAAATAGATGTAACTAATTTTTAATATTTGTGCATGTATTCTACTGTGTCCCCATATCTGAGAGAAAATTGTATTTTTAGGATATATTCCGAATACACTGGATTAAATAAAACCAATCACGCAAATAATTTTGATAATAATTTGTAATTCTTAAACTTTTTATTCGTATAATCAATTTCATTTTTGTGATCATAATCCTTTTTGGTTTAATGAGCGTAAAATATTTACCACTAAATTTGAAAAAAGTACATATTTTAATTACAAAAATTCAAATTATTAAATATATTCAACTCTTAGATATTAAGCTTAATTTTATAAACTTAAATTAACTGTTAAATGAAAAAAAAACTTATTAAAGTTTGTTTTTATTGCGGATTATGTTTGTTTTGATTTCATTAAGTTATATAATTTCTGATTAAATTTTCTAACATATTTAATAGTTAGTTATTTAATGACAAATTAACTTTTCTAATTTTAAAAAAAATTACCAAAATGTTGAGAATTTTCCGATTCAGTTAATTTTTTTATTTGATATCTTAAATATTTTATATAATTTAGCAATATTCCAACTATATTAACTAACTTGGTAGGCAATTTTTTTCCAATGGCAGATTGTAGACAGTTACAACTGCTACAGAGTTTATTAATCTATTGTTCCCTGATACCCAAGGAACCGGCCAGAAACAACGACCTCTTAGCCGCCGAGGCGTTGCCACGGGTGCACCACAGGGGGTGGGCCACCATCGCACCTTCATACATGCCATAGGGACCCGCTTATAGGGTAGGCATCCTTCATACTTCATTCACACACACAAAAGGAAAGGACAAAGACAGGATAGAGAAAGTACATCCATGCCTGATCCGAGATTCGGACCCAGGACCTTCCTACCCGTAGTCAAGCACGCTGACCACTAGACAAATTGGTCGCCTGGTAATCAAATTTAATGTTTTCAATTTTATTATTTATTCACATCCCGAATTATCATATGAAAAAACATAAATTAAACATCGAGTTAAAAATAACAAAAAATATGTTAGAAACATTTTTAATAAATATTTTAATTGTTTTCAATATTTTATCTTGTATACTCTTTTTTCAGCTTCAAAGGATGTCATTTACTGAAAGTTTGAAAAAAAAAGACAAGATAATAGTGACATTTTGAAGATAAAATTATGAATAGCTCCTTGATATTATAAGCCCTTTATTTTTTTAATATAAGGTTAGTGAAGAGGTCTTTTGAAAACGAAAGATTTTAAAAATTTGAAATAAATAAAAATTTAATTTTTTTTCTCACGAAAAACACTTAGCTCCTTCTTTTATGTGGAGTAGTCATAATGAATTTCAAGACATATCCGTATTCTTTACTGACAAAATTATGAACATAAGATAAAATTATAATTAATCCAAAAAATAATAGTTTCGCCATAACAGGATAATTTTTAAGGAAATAAAAGAAATTACTGAAAAATTTCAGTTGAATAGAATTTTTTGTTTCTTAGAAAAAATATATTTCTTTTTTTTTGTGAAAATTTTGTTTCTTTATTAACAGAAAAAACACATATGGGATTACATAATAATAAGTTTTTTAATTATTATTAATTTACTTTTATAATAATATTTGACATGCAAGTAAATTTAACTTAATATAACTTAATACTCATTTTAAAGTAATTTAATTAAATCAGTAATTTAATTATTTCCTTAATATGGAAAACTTAATTAAATAAACTAATATTCATTAATTATTATAAGGTGTCTCTTTAAAGTAAATTCATGTTGTTTTATCTTTAATTTAAAGTAAATAATTATTTTATGTGTGGTATGTATAAAAATCTTGATGAATATACGATCGCGAATCGTTCTCATTATAGGAAGGTAGAAAGTTAGAATCTCGTCTTAATTGAAGATCCATTGTTCACTAAAGGCGGCCAGGGCACTTTAAATTGGTTGTGGTAGCAATGTCATCCAAATGAATGATAGCTCTGGAGGTGTTAGGACAAGTATTGGAGGGTCATCTGTTTAATTCCCTTTTTTAAATTATGAATACTCCCATCCGGGTGCTTCTAATAATTTGTAGAGCCCGATTCTGGTCTAAGTTCAGGTAAGTATGACGCAACAACAACACTGATTTGTAATTACTATTGCTGATTAATTTTAAAGGACATTTGTTTTAATGCATTTATCATAGAAAATTATTTCCAAACAAGATTGAAATCCACCTACCAATATTTACTGGAGTGAAATGAAGACTCTATTGCAAAGTGTTTTCAGTTTCATTTAATTAATTTTCTAGAAAACAATTAAATGTAATGTTATACAATTATACACTGAAAACACATTATAACCTTTTTAATAGAATTCCAATTTTTAAAATATTTTGAAATTGGAATGTAACGAAACTAAATTCAAAAGTATACATTAGGGGATAAGTAATCTTAGATGTGGAACAACGATAAACGCATTTCAGTTTTCGAATGTTTTTATTCACGAGATGATGTTCTCACTTCACCATGATGTCCCATTGTTTATTTCGTCTTCGGAAAAACAACATGGTTCTCCAGATTAGATTAGGGTGTGGGGCACTGAAAATATTGCATTTTGTAAAACGCCATTTTTATGCATTCTTAAAATGGAGTAATACGGATAGTTTGTCAGAAACGAAATGGAACTGATTAAATGCAAAAGATATCTGAATGTTTTGGACCAGAATATAAGAATAATGAAGATGAAACGAAACCAAAGCTAAGATTGGTATATTATATTGAGATCTGATAGAAATGAAAATAAAGAACTAAAAAAATAAATCTGAGGAGAAAGTACCATAAAATTTACAGTAGAGAAAGTCAAGGCCCATCAAGTGGGTCGTAGATTAAAAAAAGATAATTTTACATAGTGCTTTTTACTGATAGATGAAGTTCTATCTATAGGTAAAAGAATTTTTAATAAATCTCTGGCAACTTACACTGTTTCTTAAATATATACTGTAAAAGTAGCGTTTTCTGAAATATAATTTTTATATAATGAAATTATATTTCAGAAAGCTTTTTCTGAAATATAATTTTTATATATTTAATGGTATGTATAAAAATCTTGATCAATATTTAAATATATTCATCAAGAGTTTTATACATACCACACACAAAATAATTATTTACTTTAAATTAAAGATAAAACAACATGAATTTACTTTAAAGAGACACCTTTTAATAATTAATGAATATTAGTTTATTTAATTAAGTTTTCAATATTAATGAAATAATTAAATTACTGATTTAATTAAATTACTTTAAAATGAGTATTAAGTTATATTGAGTTAAATTTACTTGCATGTGAAATATAATTATAAAAGTAAATTAATAATAATTAAAAAACTAATTATTATTTAATCCCATATGTGTTTTTCCTGTTAATAAAGAAACAAAATTTTCACATAGAAAAAGAAATATATTTTTTCGAAGAAACAAAAAATTCTATTCAACTGAAATTTTTCAGCAACTTCTTTTATTTCCTTAAAAATTATCCTGTTATGGCGAAACTATTATTTTTTGGATTAATTATAATTTTATCTTGCGTTCATAATTTTGTCAGTATAGAATACGGATATGTCTTGAAATTCATTATGACTACTCCACATAAAAGAAGGAGCTAAGTGTTTTTCGTGAGAAAAAAAAAATAGAATTTTTATTTATTTCAAATTTTTAAAATCTTTCGTTTTCAAAAGACCTCTTCACTAACCTTATATTAAAAAAATAAAGGGCTTATAATATCAGGAAGCTATTCATAATTTTATCTTCAAAATGTCACTATTATCTTGTCTTTTTTTCAAACTTTCGGTAAATGACATCCTTTGAAGCTGAAAAAAGAGTATACAAGATAAAATATTGAAAACATTTAAAATATTTATTAAAAATGTTTCTAACATATTTTTTGTTATTTTTAACTCGATGTTTAATTTATGTTTTTTCATATAATTCGGGATGTAAATAAATAATAAAATTGAAAACATTAAATTTGATTACCAGCCGACCAACTTGTCTAGTGCTTGACTACGGATAGGAAGGTCCTGGGTTCGAATCTCGGATTAGGCATGGATGTACTTTCTCTCTCTCTATCCTGTCTTTGTCCTTTCCTTGTGTGTGTGAATGAAGTATGAAGGATGCCTACCCTATAAACAAGTCCCTATGGCATGTTTGAAGGTGCGATGGCGGATAACCCCCTGTGGTGCACCCGTGGCAACGCCTCGGCGGCTAAGAGGTCGCTGTTTCTGGCCGGTTCCTTGGGTATCAGGGAATAATAGACTTTGTAACAGTTGTAACTGTTTACAATCTGCCATTGGAAAAAAATTGCCTACCAAGTTAGTTAATATAGTTGGAATATTACTAAATTATATAAAATATTTAAAATATCAAATAAAGAAATTAACTAAATCGGAAAATTCCCAACATTTTGATAATTTGTTTAAAATTAGAAAAGTTAATTTACCATTAAATAACTAACTATTAAATATGTTAGAAAACTTAATCAGAAATTATGTAACTTAATGAAATCAAAATAAACATAATCTGAAATAAAAACAAACTTTAATAAGTTTTTTTTTCATTTAACAGTTAATTTAAGTTTATAAAATTAAGCTTAATATCTAAGAGTGGAATATATTTAATAATTTGAATTTTTGTAATTAAAATATGTACTTTTTCAAATTTAATGGTAAATATTTTACGCTCATTAAACCAAAAAGGATTATGATCACAAAAATGAAATTGCTTATATGAATAAAAAGTTATGTGCAATCATATGCGAAAGAAAGTATTTCTTTAAAGAAATAATTATCCTCGATGGCAACATCTCTTCTCGTCAAAAATCCCGTCGTAAGCAATAAATCATTGAGAAAAACTCTAATGACTTTGCAAATGAGAGTCCTTTCTTACTTTAGTTCACTTTTGAGAAAAACACTCCCAGGAAAATAGTGTAGTTAGATATAAATTTGATTTAAATGTTAAAAAAGAAGAAATAAAAAACATTAGTGAAAATAAATTTTTTAATTTAAATGGTTATTTGGCATTTTCATGAATAAAACCCACTTTTCTTTTTTTCGTAATTATTTTTCATTTCTTCCTCAATGACTTGATAAAATAAAATAATAAAAAAGATTAAAAAAAATAGAAAATACGTTCTCCAATTTAAAACTTTTCAATTTAGAATGAGAAAAGTGAATATTTTATTTCCTAATATATGAATGGGTAATAGTAAAAGACCTTTGGAATAAATAAAACTGTTTGAATTTACTATCTCTTTGAGCACACAAAATGATAATTTCTTATGATTTTTTTTAAAAAAATTATTCTTTAAATATATTTTAAATATTTATTCCCAAGAAAATTATTAAAGAAAAGGACTTTCCATAAAGAAAGGAGCACCACCCCTTTCAAAGCTTGAGATATAATTAAACGTAAGCAGGACATTTTATTTTTTAACTTTATATCGAAATTTATATTTGAATACTTAGTTTGATTTGTCGTTGCATTTAGTTTTAAATTTTTTAAGCTATATATATTAACGAAATTTAATGAGTTCTATATGATTTGACGTACATTTATACATTATTTCTAATTAAAATAGTATTAAACTTTGTAATAAGGGAAAAATGCATTTTTTCATATAGTTAATATTTGAAAATGTACATTTTTAGATTACAACATATGTTTGAATATTAATAAATGTATTAAAATGATTTCTCACATTTCAAATGCTAAAGGTATTTTATACTTTAAATACTAATAATTATTAATAAGTTCATTAATTAATAAAGGTATCGTGAAATGTATGAAATTTATTTATTGGTAGTGTTTGATAAAGAAAATGCAACACATTGAATATTTTATAAGTACAATTGATAAACACAATTAAGCTCATATTTTAACAAACTAATCGAATTCTTAAGAGAATATAAAAAGCTTAATATTTCTGGATGATTTTTTTGTTGAGAACATTTTTTTTCGATTTAAAACGCATCTTAATTGGTAATCAGTAAAAATATTGCTGAGAAATGCAAATTAAATCATCACCGAGACAATATATTTAAATTGATGATATTATATTTGGACTTACACAGGAAGTTCTTGGTAAGAGAAATTTGTATTGTTGTTCTTGTTACTTATGACACTTGGAAAAGCCAAGCTAGCTGTATCGTTGGCTATAAGAAATTAAGTTAGTAGAACGCGTCTTTCCTAATAAACAAAACACCACGAAAGATAAAATACGAACTTGCTCTAAATTTTTTCGATAGATGGCGCCACCAGAAGAACAACTCTCAATTTTGACATTGATCTGGAGGGAGAGGAAATTTTCTCCAGACCAGTACTCTTCTATTCCAGGTTCAAATGCAATCATTGTTGGATAAAAGGAGAAGAATATTGTGCTTTTGCTTTTTTCAGCAGAATAATAGGAGCTCACTCTTGGTAGTTATCTGAGTTTATCATCTTGTGATTTATGGATAAGACCCATTATTTATGAAGTTTTCTACAGAAGATAAAAGTGGAGGAACTTGAAAAAGTTTTATTGCATCTTTATTTTGTTAGACCATGACCATATCAACTGGGAAATCACTTGATGTGGCATCCCAATTGGAGAAATAAAACTTAGTGTTAAGGAAAAAATATTGTTATTTTTCAATGTGTCTTCGATATTCAAGCAATTTTGATATTATGGTGTTCTTAATATTAAATATAAATTTGCTGGAAATGAACCCAACATATTTTGCTTCATATTTCCAAAAGAAACAAATGAGGAAAAATGCTTGAAATATTCCACGGAAAGAATATTTGCCTTTTTAGGCAAAATTTCTTTTTAGAAAAATGTGGTTTGGAAAGCCATTTTTCTGAAGATCAAACTATTAGATTTAATAATTTACCTCAAAAGAGAGATGAGATTAAAATGCCTCGTGGATCTGCACTAAATTTAAAGATGCAGTCTTTCCTGCAATCCAAACATAGAACTGGCAAGTAAACATCTAAAAATCTGTATCGTATCACTATATATATCTATATAGTATCTCTCAAAATGCACTAAATTCTCTAATAACTATTGTTATTATTAAGAACATTTTGTCGTAGTTCATTATTAATTATGTTGTTACTTATGAGGATTGTCACTTTAATTATGTAGCAATTTTTTTGAATTTTTCTTAAAATACCAAGAGATACAGAGTTATTTATAATGAAGAGTTCCTATTTTTCTAATTATGATAGTTAAATAAGAATTCAGCTATTGGTATGGTTGTTGGTTAAATAAGAATTCACACACACACACACACACACACACACACACACACACACACACACACACACACACACACACACACACACACACACACACACACACACACGCACACACACACGCACACACGCACGCACACACACGCACGCACACACACGCACACACACGCACACACACACACACACACACGCACACACACACGCACACACGCACACACACACGCACGCACACACGCACACGCACGCACGCACACACACACGCACGCACACACACACGCACGCACGCACACACACACGCACGCACACACACACACACGCACGCACACACACACGCACGCACACACGCACGCACGCACACACGCACGCACGCACACACACACGCACACACACACACGCACGCACACACGCACGCACGCACACACGCACGCACGCACACACGCACGCACGCACACACGCACGCACGCACGCACGCACACACACACGCACACACACGCACGCACACACACGCACGCACACACACGCACGCACACACACACACACACACACACACACACACACACACACACACACAATTGTAATAGCAATTAAACATCGTGCTATCTAGTTACCTCTATCTACTCGGACTAAATGACACTGCAATATGTATTCATGGAGGCATCCAAATTATTCCTACATTTGATATGTAAGAAAAGTGTAATTTTATTGCAATGATATGCTTATGATTAGGAAATGCTAATCGAATGTTGAAGCTGGTTGAACTATTATCGTTATGAGTTAATGCTGTTGTTGCACCCGCATGATTCCCAGTACTCAACCTTGAGTTGGGCTCTACCAGTTTGGCGGAAGCAGCCAGGTAGGTGTCTTCGTAATTTAGAAGTAAAGATCAAGCAAAAGACACCCTAACAACCTACTATCCCCAAAAATATCATATAAATATCATTTATATGATATTTTTGGAGATGGTAAAATATCATTTTATTTGGAGGACATTGCGATCGCGACTTATTTAATACGCTTCAACCACTTTTAGTGATTACGATGGATTATCGGTTGAGATTCTAACTCACCAACTTTTGGTAATCAGATCGATGCTGTAACCAACCAGACCAGAATGGCTTTTCTTCATGAGATGTAAAGTACTATCACCTAAAGATTTAGTATCAGATAATCAGCAAATATATCAAATCACTCTTATAACCAACATCAATATTTTTAACGGCTAATGAGGATATTTCTATTTATATCTTATCTATGCATTATGAGTGAAAAGGGTTGATTAATATACATTTGCTATGCTGCAGCTTCATTTAGTTTTTTTTTTCATTCGACATTTTTCTTTGCTCACGTGGGCTAATTAGACTAAGATCCACAGTTTAATGATAAATTGCTACTAATCTACACATCTTTGGTTGTAGAAATCAAACCCTCTAATCAATAAACAAAAGGCCAAAGTCTTAATTCAGTGATGAATTTGACTGCTAATTGGGATAATGATTTGGGAGTTATTATTAATTGCATTGGGTGCTTGCTCATAGTAACAGAAATCATACTTATTGCAAAAGAATAAAAAAGTAACATAAAATAATGGTGTAAAGGCATTTAATACAGTATTTTGCATTTTCGAGTCATTAGTTTTGGCATTAATTTTTCGATTTTAATAATTTTTTTCTACATTTGCATAGCATTACATTTTTTCTTTAAAACAATACATATTTGTAAAAGTATTTAAATCATAACCTTTACAAAACAACAGATAAATTGTTATTTCTAATCATACTATTTAAGTAAGTGTAAAAAGAGCTTCTCTTTTTCAAATTTTAAATCTATTGAAAAATCTGTATAAAAACCTTGTATGATGTTGGAGAATTTGTATCGTTAATTTATTTAAATTTTAAAAGAAACTTTAAAATTACTTCGAATAAACTCTATAAAATATATTTTATTTGTTTTTATATTGTAACTAGAAAATTAATTATTTCAGTTTTTGAATCAAAAAAGTTTTTGAATTTTAATAATTAATCAGTTAAATAATAAGTTTTACGGTGCATTTTGTGAATATATAGACATTTAGGTGAACAATGCAAAAACAAAAAATCTTTAAGTACACAAGCAGTAATTCAAAATGAAAAATAATTAAATTAATTTCTGATTCTGAGCTAATATTTAAATTTCATTTCAAACTACGCAGCAGAAACTTTGTGATCGAAAATATTTTCATAGAAAAACTAGGAACATAATATTATGTTATGAAAAGTAAATTATATTATTAGAAATTACAAATGATGTTTATGAATAATGAAATTAATGCCTTCATTAAAATATACAGATAGCTTTTATCAATTTAGTAATATGTTGAAAGTATAATTTCCTTGAATTTCCTAAAAATGAATGCATATTTTTGATCAGCTTAGTTTATAAAAAGGAAGTAAAATATTCAAATTATAAAGGATTATTATGCAAATGTTTCTAATTCTTAAAACTCACGATGATTCTTATTAAATTAACAAGTGTTATAAGAGAAAAAATAAAAATAGAATTCTGTGTTATTCAATAATCCAGATTTAAAAATTGTATTATTGAATTAAATATATATTTTCTGAGTTAAACTTACACTAAATACATAACTTCTGCGATAAATACTGATAATAAGGTATATTGGTATATTATTTATAATTTTTGTAACTATAAATTTAAGCAGGAAATTATTTTTCTATTATTTTATGTGAAAACATGCTTCAAGTTAACATAGAATAAAATATTAGGCTCATTAAAATTTTTGCTTAGTTTTATAAAACTCAATATAAACTTTTTTCTAAAATACTAAAATAATTAAATAATTTTTAGGAAAAGTCTTAAATTTTGTAATGAAATCAAATTTCATTAGAAATTTTGTTTATATTACTACAGTAACTTCAGTTAGAAACTTTGTATATTATTATTGTATTGCATTTGAAAAGAGTGAGTATATATAAGCTTTAAATTTTAGACACTAATTTAAAAAACTATAAACTAAAATGAGAATTGAAAAAATGAGACTTATAGCTTGACTTAAATTTTGAAAGAAACTTTAAATTTAATGAATTTTGCATGTAATGAAAGTTGTAATATTCGTCTCATGTGATATATAAAAATAAAAAGATACGTAAAAAGTATTTTTCAATAACATAAAATAAGGGATATTTTTCGATTTTAAGATTATATTTTTAAGAAGTACGCTACAATCAACACAATACTGCAAGCAATATGTCATGGAATTAAAAATTTACAGCATGTAATTATATACTATTTTTAATGGTATTATAATAATAGTTTAAAAGTTATAAATTTGCATTATAAATAGTTATTTTATGATTAAAATTGTAAAGTATTAGACAATATCTACATTAACGTTATTAATATCTTAGATTTTTGCATTTCAATATTTTTTTCGATTTAAGTTTTGTTTTGAAGTTTTAAATATTTCAATCTAATGTAAACATTTCTAAAAATTTGTACTTATTTGAATCTAGATATAATATTAACTTTTTTGGTTAAACTTTTTTAATCATTACAAATAATAAAATATATAAAAAAATTGTATGATTATTTTGTAAATTCATTATTTTTATTATTTTTATGAACTATACTATATATACTAAAAAAACCGCTTTAAAAATTTTTTTTATAAGAAGTATTAAACATTGAATGTTTCAAATTTTTGATTAAAATGTCAACATTTCATTAAACTCATCTATAAAATTATGAATGCTAATCAAATACAGTAATATATAGTTACAAAACTTTAAAAATGGGTATGAATTAAAAAAGTATTGAAGCTTTAAATACAATCAACTATCAAATTTTTAACATAATTATCATAGGACAAATCGTTAATATTAATTACTGATTAGAATATTTTTTTGTTAGAAGCAAAATTGGAAATAACTGCTGAAGTCTTAGTTATGTGTTTTATCATTATTAATGAGACTGATTTATAAAATGTTTTAACACTTTTTTTAAGTCATAATTTAAATTGTGAATTAAATTAAAGTACAGATTTCACTATATTATATTTTAAAAATATCTTAGAAGTAGAAAAATTTGTGTTTAATAAATTAGATTTCAGACGCTCATACTAAAATATTTTTAAAATATCATAAATAAAATTTTGTTACAGAAGCTGTAAGGTAAGCAAGATACAGTTTCAGAAATTTTTTATTAAATTTGTTTTCTCGATGTTTTCACAGTTAAAAAAATAAAATTTTTAGGTCTTTTTAAAATTTTTTTATAATTTTAATGAAATAAAAATCAAATGTAATTTTTTAATTAAAATTTTTTTATTTGTAACAAATACAAAATCTAATAATTGTTTGTTTGAATCTTGAAGAAATCACTTAAAATATTTAATAATTTTTTCTTTTTTTATAAAGAAAATGTTGAGATGATTTAAATGAGTTTAAGACTATTTAATTTTTACATTTTATTTGTACATAAATGAAAAAATTTAATAATCATATATCACTGAAAAATCGAGGGATGATATGTATTGAATTGATTTAGATTTCTTTTCATTTGAATTTAATAACTAATAATTTCACTCATGTATTAAATTGAATATAAAATAATATTAATAGTTAAAATAAGTGTAAATGAAGAATTCTTTCACAATTTTAATTTGCTTTCAAGCAAGAAGAGCAATTAATTTGGAAAGTCAATATTAAAGTAACGTATTTGATAAGTTCCAAATTTTAATTTTGAAACTTTTTAAACAACGTTGATTAAAAGATATTTTTCTTGTTTATAAATTTAACATATTGAAATGGTAGAATATATTTAGATATTTTTTGTACAATATATTAAAATCTCAAAAGTTTGTTCGTATTAATTTGTTTACAATTCATATTCCTGGAAAATAAAAATAAATCGTTGTACTTTTAAAGATCTAAATACTTATGCATCGAACTTTATTAAATAAAAATGTTTATTTTTCCAGCACAATTTCTATTGAAATTATTCTTTAATAAATATAAGGAGCAAAATTTGTTTAAAGGTAAATATAAATCAAATTATTAGAATTTTAGAATTTAATATTGAAATGTAGATATTCATTTTGTATTCACTAACTCAGAGAACTTTCTCATTATTAATTAAGAGCTACGCAGTTAAAAATATGAGAGTACATGCATAAAAATAATTGAAATATGCATATAATGAATTTTGTATTTTTTATTTAAATAGCGACAATAAACAAGCATTTAGTTTTGTAAATAATTAATTTTGATTATTTCTAAAAAGAAAACTTTTTAAGAAAAAACGTTAAAGCATTTATCTTTACTAGCGATTCATATCAAATTATGTTAGCAAATTAGTTTAAATTTTTAAATATAAACTAACTTAAAATTAAATAATAATTTATTTTTAAAAACATGTTTTCTGGAAAGTACTAGCTTTAATCAATGAAGTCATAGTGTGTATTAAACTATAAAATTTTAATTATTAAAATTGCAAAACATAATAAGTTAAATTTATATTGATTATGCATAGGAAAATTGTAAAATAAATTTTTAATACAATCAAAAAAAAATTTTTTTTTGACGTAAATAAACTACTTAATTTTAATTAGAATAAAAAATAGGAAATATAAGTTGTAGTCATACATATGTGTGTTCAACTTAGCATGTGTTTACCCAGTTTATAAAACCTCTTTTTTATAGTAAAACTAGCGCCTTAATGAGTTTTTAATGAGTTTTGTTAAACCATTAATAAAACAAATATTGCTTTATTAAAAATTACACTATGGAGTTAAAAATATTATGTTTCAAAATAAAAGCTTATTTACATTACCGTAATGTTGCGCAAGCCTACACTGTAAAATAATTAGAAATTCCTCTATGAAAAACTTCCTCAAGAAATAATTGAAACGTATATACATTTTTCGTACAAATTATTTTAGCTCTTATTTAGTTTTTCAAAATGCATTCGTTCTATTATGCAGAAGATATTAATGTTTTCGAATAGTACGATAATATCCGAAAAAAATAGTATTTCAGATGAAAAATTAAAATTTTAATTCATTTAGAGACTTATCATATTTAATTAATTAAAGTTTGTTTTTCACCAATCAATAATTCAAAAATATCTCTTAAAAATAAATTTCCAAACAATTTTTGAAGTTATTTTAGTATTTTCAGATGCAAAATATGTAACATTCCCCCCTCGAATAAATGACTTTTTTCAAGTTTTTTGTATTGATCTTATTGATTTCAAACGCTAAAAATAAAACTAAATTATATTACAGATTGTTTATTGGATAAATGTAATTGGATGACATTTCACAGACTAAACTTTTTGATGCTGAAAAAGTTAAGGATTTTGCTTATTTTAAAACATTAATCTAAAGATAAAACACAAAATTAAAAATAAAAAAGCTTAATTTTATCTTTAACTTTATAAAATTGAATGACTTAAATTAGTTTTCAAACGATAATCAGAATTTTAATCACGTTTGATAGAAGAAAAATAATAAACTTTTTATGTTGTGTGAAAATGAAAAAAAAGTTAAGCTATGCATGTTTATTGATTTTTATCAAGAGAAGATTATTACCCAAAGATTTAATTAAAAATATTATCCTCAAAGAATGTTCAGTACAAAGTTTAAATTTAAAAATAAATCTGAAGTAAATTATATAAAACGTAAACATTTTCTACTTATACTCTTAATATTGGGGCCAATTGAAATAGTTACAAAAATGTTTTCATTTCAGAAAATAGAAACAAGGAGAATTACATTATATTTGAAAGATATTAATTCTTTAAGAATGGAAAATTGATACTATAAATACCTAATTAAGTATTCTAAATAGTCTGATTTAATTTTGAATCACTCTATGTAAACTCTACTGCAAAATAAATTTACAATATTTTAAGATGGTATACACCTAATACAATTTTTTTCAGAAGTTACGAATAGTGCTGAATATGAGACAATTTTCTTTAATTAAGTAAGAATTTATGAAATTATTCTTAAAGCGAGTAGAAAATATTTTTCTTTCCTTAAGTTTCTTTACCTTAAGTTTCTTTTCTCTTTCCTTAAATATTTTTAGCCTCTCTACAGTAGAAAAATTGGAATAAAATTATGTTTTCAGCAAAACACTAGAAAAGAAGTGGCTAATATAATCTCCACACGACAATATCATAGCTGAGAAAACATGTGATCAATGTATAAGAACATATGCATAAGCATAATTAGGTTTAAAAGTATATACATTGAACCAAATGTCTCAATGCAGATGACGAAAGATTGGTTTGATTTTCATTGTTATCTTAAGGAATTGATAAAATGTCATAACCAATTGCTTAATAGATTTATTTTGTCTTAGGTCCTTTATTTGTAAAATATTCAACTTATGTAATTCTTTCAACAATCTCTTGGAAAAAAAGAACACATTATTATTAATAAAAAAACTCTGAAAAGTTCCTTCTTATTCATGAGCAATTAATAAATTGATCTAAATTTTTTCTAAAAAACTACTTTATTCAAGCCAATAAATATTTTGTTTTAAAAATAATTGATAATTATTGTAGGAGAATTATTGTAGTACGTACAACAAAATTGTTTTATTTAAAGTAAGTACTAGCTAGATTAAATGCATAAAATATTGGATAGATTGCATTATAGTTTCACTCAGGGCTAATTCATATTGTTATAAAATAATGAATTTGTAACTACAGAATATAGTATAATATATATGAAAATAATATATATGAAAATTTTTTAATGTAGATATGAATATTAGATTTATAGGTATTTAAAAAAAATAAAATAAAAAATGTGAAAAAAATTTTGGTTTATATTACGACTTAAATGAAGATTTATATCAATAACATATTTTTGAAATACATTTTAAAGAATAATTGTGGCTTAATCCATCTCATAGTTATCGTTTGAGTTTGAGAAAATACCAAATTGTCATAAAAAGTTTTTTATTAATGAATGTTTTATGAATAAAATTTCATATTTCTTAATTTCAAACAAATAATTGTTTATTAATATTAATTAATTTATAATGATTCATGTAATTATAAATTGATAACTGGTATAAAAATATTGATAAATGTATTCTACTGGTGCGAACATTTTGTTATGCTATATGATAGCTTCTCTTAAAAAGAATTTCTTCAAATTAAGAAATAAACCAAATTTTATTAAATAATTTAGTAAACAAAAGACTCGAACGTCTTTAGGGGCAACGAAATATTTTTTAAGTAAAAAAGAAGTCTGAAGTAATATGATTGTATTACATGAACTGTGTTCTACATTTTAAAGAAGAAACTTAAAATAATTCTTTTCTTTTAGCATTTGGAAATTTTCAGCATTTAGAAAGATGGTTAAAATTTATTATATTTTTCTAGATTTTAATTTTTTTAAGTATTTATTAAAAATTTATTTAATGTCTCAATTTTTCTATTCTTTAAAATTTATATTAGATCTAAAGAAAAATGAGAATTTTAAGTTTTCATAATTTATGGATGAAAATAATCTGTGTTTCAAAATCTACTTGTGTTTCTTATAACATTACGTGTAATTAATTGAAATTAACAGAATTCATAAGGTAATACATCTGAAACATTAAATATGAATTATTTAAATGTTATTTATAATTTAACAAGTTGGGTTTAAAATAGTTTTCGATTTAACGACAAATCACTTATTGGAAATAAATTTGTGAGTTTTCTAATAAAACATTATTCAGAGTAATATGATACATCTGTTTCTAAGTTTTTTATGAATCATTATATTTTTGTTAAAAATATCTTATTATAAAAGTTAAACTTAATAAAATAACATTTCTGAAAAAAGTACAATATTTATTTCTCCCTCCAAGACAATTGCATTCACATTCTGTATATTTCTAGATTTAAAGATCATTAAAACAGTTTATTTTTACATGAAAAAGTTGGTTATAAATATAATAATGCTTAAAATCTTATGTTTAGCAAATATATTTTGTACTATTAAATTTTCTTATTTATATACTGAATGTAATAAATCAATATACTGAATATAATGAATCAATATTAAATATATAAATCAAACAAACATATTTAGCTATTCAAATGACCAAAATATGATACATTTAGTTAAACATTGGTGACTCCAATTCGATACCATAAATTATTTCAGTTAATTTTTAATTGTGCCTCTTTTTTCAGTCAAAGACAGTAATTAGAATGAAATATATAAAAGAAAAGTTTTGTTGAAAATATTAAAATTAATAATTAATTAGTGTATGAATATATCTATATTTATTAATAATCTATCTTAACATACATAATTTATACAGAAATTGCTCCAGTATTAATTAAGTAGAATCAATATGAATATTCCCCTCTTATGAATACTGTGTAAATTAAACGAGAAAAGATAATTTATTTAACAACCTGTTTTAAATATTTGGAGAAGATTGTTATGTTTCACTTAATGTGATTGTAAAAGAGTTTATTTTCGGATATTAAGAAAGATATTGTATTAGGTGTTCTTTATATGCAAATATTTCATTAATTACTTTTACTATTTACAAGTGACAAATAGAAAGATAAATGGTTCTCAGATAATCATTAAAATTTTAAATATTTTGCTTAGTAAATTTTTTATATTTTCGAAAAAGTATTCATTTGCTGTTAAAATTTGTCATTAATATGTTGAATCTCAAATTCTTGAATTTCTTCACTTGAAAAGTTTTTAAAGTTTCATTGAAAAATTAAATTAGAAAAATTGATGAAACAAAGAAAAACTTAACCTTTTTGAAAATATAATAATATTTTTAGAAAGATTTGTGTAGAAATATTTCATTTTTATACTTATGAAGTTTCATATTTGATTCCTATTTCTGTACTTTTTATTTTTGGGAGCGAATATTTATAAGAATAGAGCTTAAAGAGAAAGCTTAGTGATAAAATCAGTTTCATCATTTTTAAATAAGTAATGCATGTAATTTAGACGACCCATTAAAATATATTTAATTTCGCCAGCTGGCAGCTGAATGGTTAGAGCTCTTGCCATCGGTTCAATAATTCGTGGGTTTGAATCCCACCTTGGGGATGGATGTTTGCAATGGTTCCGAATCCACTTTAATCCGTAGGTTCCGGTCTAATTAAAAAATGTGTGCATTTGAATGCCCTCGTGTGCAAAAAATGGCCGTTGAGCGACAAACAAACCAAACCTATGTTCGATTTCTTTTACAATCAATTTTATATAAAAAATATTTATAACTTTCACTAACAGATTAAAATGAAACTTTTACCTATTTTGAAAGTCACAATAAGAAATTTTAACACCATGTAATTTTATTAAGTAGTTAAATTAAAAATGTTTAGGAATTCACAGAAATTAGCTCTGATGCAATATAACTTATCATACTTTTTGTAGTTTTCTAAATAAATTTACCCGTTCTTTAAATATAAGATGACTGTGAAATGTGAAAAATGGATAATAAATTCCAATAAGCCTCAATATATATATTAATAAAATCAATAAACATCTTGAGATAATATTTGCATTTTTTGTGTGAAATTTATAGTTTAATTGTTATATGTCTAGTATACAATAACTTATGAAACAGGATGAATAAGATTTTTTTCACTCTAACTAAATGTGCGTAAAAGTTGAATAAGTAAAAAATAAAAATGTGATATAATTGAAGTAGCCATTTAGATACAGAGTATTTGAAAAAAAGAATGTTTTTTGGTCTGGGAAATCCAATCTTATATATGTCTGACGCGATGAAGATTCCTAATTATTTTCTGATTGGTATTTAGAATTTTTTCCTTTGAATTTATTCTGTCTTCTGGCAAAAAGTATTTAATTAGGTATTTCTCACATATAAAATTATTTGTTATTACATTTTAGTGTATTTTTAGTTTTAGTAATAATGAAATGTATATCATTTTGACCCAAATAAATTGTCAAGTTGCACTAAACATTACAGCAAGAATTCATATAATTTAATACAAATTTATTACGCTGCATCAAGTTTTTTTTAATCTGTCACATGTACTTTTATTTTTCGAATTTTCAATAGAAGTACAGTTCAATTTAATAAATAAGTATTGAATCAAACACAAATGAGTGTTTTAATGATATTTAGAAACACACATTAGTTATATATTTAAAATAAAAATCAAGAAAGTATTTGTTTTTTATAGAGCAAAGTAAAATTTTTTATTATTTAATTCTCATTAAAATTTTCAAATTCTTAATAAAAAAGGAATTACATTTTTTTACGTAATATAACCGTTTTTCAAAACAATTTTGTTCTTCATTTGCGCAAGAAAAAAATCACAAAAATTAAGATTAAAAAAGAAAATGTTTGTTGTTTCAATATTTTTTTTTGATGTAAATTATAGAACAAAGTCTTCCCTTTTCCTTAAAAATGATTTTGATACAATAGATAAGAAATGTTATGCATATTTTTTATGCATTTATGACTGGTTAAAAACTTAATTAACAAAATACTATTTTCACATAGACTCTGTTAAAAGGAAATTCTAATCATTGATAATCAATAAATGCAAATTTTACAATGCACTAGTTAATTAACATTTTCCTAATTTATTGTAAATAATGAAAACACTCATGATAATGAAATAAATATTGAAATTTTGTAATTTACTTAAATCTTATGTAAGGAGATATATTAATGCTTGACATACTTTAATAAAAGTATGGCATCAGGTGAATAAAGAAAACCCAGTACAAAATTCTTGTTTGGATCTCATTCCATTCAGTTTCATAACCCTTTAAAATGCAATATAAAACTACTTCAATAGGAAATTTTTTCACCTCCTATTATTACACAAAGATATTTATTTCCCTTTTAAAATGGAAGCAAGCTTTTCTCTTTAAATTAAATAAATATTTTTTTTTGAATCATCTTGAATTTCGTAATTCTTATACAACATGTAAGCAATTTGTTTGATCATTTTAATGTATTTAAGTATTTAAGATCATATTTCATGGATGATAAGCAGAAACTGAAACGATTTACGTAATACTGATTAAATTAATGTATGTTTAAGAATTGTTTCCGGAAATATAAAGGAAAATGTTTCATTTTATGTGCAAATTTTCCTTTGTAAATTTTTTTGAGTAGAATTTCTACGCTTTTTTTTAAATGTTTCTTTAAACAGAACTATTAAAAATAAAAACATATGTGAGAGTGAAAAATTTAAAAAGAAATAACTTTTACAAAAAATTTAACAAAAAAGGTTTGATACCATGAATAGTGAAGAATTGTTGGCAGTAAAAATAATTGACAAAATATTTTTATATCCATTATAATATTCTAATGGGAGTAATCTCAGAGTTTTGGAAAGTTATGATAAATTCTGTAATAGAGGAAATTTGAAAAAATATAATTTATGAAAAATATCATAATATGACAAAATGATTAACACCATATTTTAAAGTTTATGTTGTGTTAACAAAATTTATTTATCATAGAAGTTGTATTCTTAAACATACATTAAATTATTTTCAACATTAAATTACGCAATATTATTTATGCACTAAAATATTTTAATAAGTATTGTATTTATATACACAAAGTTAATCATATAAATAAGTTTGAATTGTATAAATAAATCAAATAAATTAATAGTGTACAACTTGCATACTGTAAATAGACACTTATTTACTTTAAATTTGTCTTACTAATTTTATATTGAACAAATTTCTACAAATGTTTGTAAAATTTTAATTTTGGCATATGTAAATTTAATGGGTGTCATGATGAATTATTTTGAAGTCATCATTTGTTTAAAAATTTGATATATTAATTATGTGTTGATTTTCCGTTCATTTATTGATGATGTTATTTTAAGGACGTATTCTATATGCTCAAAAAATTTATTTTCGCCAGGAAATTTATCAATTATGTCACATGACTTGGAAATGTTTTTATGACTTGCATCGTGTTAACTGCACCCTTAAATAATCACAGGTTTTACCTTTAACAGTAACGTCACCCAGCTAGTATGGTGGTTACGGCCCTCGTCTTTTGCCGGGTGGGTTCGGGTTCGATTCCCGAGTAAGACATGGTTGTTATGTGTCGCCGGGATGCATCGTTTGTTAATAAAGTCTGCTGTGCTAGTCTAGTAATCCTGCTTGTCTACCATTCTTCATATGTATCTCGGCTTCTAGGGTAGGATGGTGGCCAACCTCCTATGATGCACCCAGGACAACGCCTTGGCGGTAAAGAGGTCACTGTTTCCGGCCGGTTCCTTGGGTATAAGGGGACAATACATCCCGACATACCCCGACCATTGGAAAAACCCTTAATAGTAATAACTGTGAATATACTAAGAATTTTTGCTTATATTAACAGATAGAATGCTTGTTATTATCTAAGAATGAAATTTTCCTGAACAGTTTGAATGCTTAGAAAAATCTGTTGGTGGAAATGTGAACAAATATATTTAGTTATTCCCAAGCATAAATGATGGCAGATGAAATACAATATAGTCATTCAAATAATTAATTGCAATTGCCAAACTAATTTTGATTCTTCAAACAGCAAGTGACAATTTCAGTACTTCATGTAAATCCTCAACACTGAAAAAATCTGCAACAACAACAACAGTTTTGATGAATCTGAATCAGCATATCTGAAACACAATTAGATGTTTTAATTATGTGGTTTGACATAAGCCTACAAAGTTAAATACTTTGATATATTATTTTATTTTTTACGAGATTTACAATAAATAAATACTTTATTTATCTTAATTCATGAAAAATATTTTGCTCATATTTACATCAGTATTGTAATCTTAAGGCACTACAAAGCATACTTTAAGAGTACAATACCGATAAACACGAGTATGTTTTAAAATTATAAGACCATACTATATTTCGTTTAATAAGTACACTGACTAAAATAAATAATTAAAAAAATTGAAGCAACTAAAGGGAATTATATTCCCTCAAATCATAAAAAAAATTTAGTTTGTTTACTTTGAAAAAAATTTTTTTTATATCTCACTGATCCATAAATATAAGACCACTTATATTTTATTTTCAAAACCCTTTGAGTTTTCAAATTAATGACAGTTTTTTTATTTCCAAATAGTCTGTGTAAACTATAACTTTATATTACAAAAAAAGTGCTAATAATAATATTCAGAAAATTCAGATTTTATTTGTTTTTTGTTATGAAGGTGTTCACAAGAACACGTGGGACAGAATTATCTGAGCAAGAAGTTAAAATAAAATTGATTTTCTAAAAGTTCTGAAAAATTTAAAAAATGAAACGAGTTAGACCCTTAACCCTAAAACTGTTATTCGTCTTACTTAAAGTAAAGAAGATTCTTTATGGAAATATAAGAGATTTGGGAGAAAGGGTAAATTGTCAGCTTGAAATAATAGCCAAATTTTAAAGATTGTAACAAAACAATACTAATCTACTAGTAATTTTACACCATACGCAATAAAATTACCCCACATATTGGAATACTTGAAGACCAAATTCAAATGTTACTCTTTGGAAATTAAATGGAAACCAAGACGATTAAAAAATTAATAAAAAAGAATGGTAGATATTGCCTAAGGAGATCACTGTCTGCAATGATACTTGTAAAAAATATTTTTTTAATAAAAAAAATAACATTTAGATGAATATGACAATATTATTTACTTATGGTGTGATTGATGAACGTGAATGGTGTTCATCAATCATGCCAAATTTACCATCAATCACGAATCATCGAATGGCGTGATTCAGTGTAATCGTAGTGGTGAAATTGTAACGATATGGGAAGTTTTTGCGTATCACGGAAAATGAGAGCTACAACGAATTCCTAGAAAAATAAATTTAACTGTTATCAATCACACAATTGCTAAAAAGTTATACCTTTTAATTGACTTTTAGAAGGGTATTTTTGGAAGTTACATTAAGATAGTATGTATGACAATGGTTAAAATCAAATAAAAATTTGTTTTTGAAAGGAAGAGTCAAGGACATAATCTAGCCAATCTATAGTTCAAAAATAAATTCTGTAAAACACTGAATAGTCATTTGTCTTGTCAGTTCTATACAAATAGTTGTTAATAGAATTGAATCAACAGTAATATAATGGATAACTAATAAAAATTCCTATAACTTTATTTGCTAATCTAATTAATTTAACGAAAAATCATTTATTTAAAGTATTTTAAAAAACGGATCAATATTCAATATTTTAGCATTGTAAAATTTTTTTATGCAGTATTCTTATAATTTTGTGACTAATATTTGAATTAAAAAATGAAAAAATTATTTGGCAAAATAACGGATCAACAATTTCATAGTTTTATAAAAAAAGTGTTTCATGCAGAGGTCTTATAATTTTGTAACAAATATTTGGCTATAATAAAATTGAAATTATTGAAAAAATATTTAGTGCAGTGAAAATATTCCTTAAAATAAAAGAAAGTATATATTTCCTTTATTTACATTATCTTAATATAATTTTAAAATTCACATTATTTATAATTAATATTACAAAAGTTCTCTTATAATTTTATGATTAATAAAATTATTTTTATCTTTTATATTTTTGTAACACATTATATTTCTAATCATAAAAATATGACATTCGTTTGTTAACACAACTCAATTTTGTTGTAGTGTTCGGAAATATCTATATAAATTTTATATTTCTTATTAAATGAGTACTAATTTTATCAGTATAATTGACACTTTTGACAACGATAAATATTTCTATTTTTATTAGCAAGTAGAATGCTTGTTGCTGTTAAAGCATTTAGTTTATCAAAAAGAATTAAATTTTCAGATATTTTTTGCAGTGAATAACAGTAATGATTTTCAGAAAGCCAGAAGTCTTCAACAGAAAAAATTGTTGTGTTTAATCAGTATTAAAATGTTGTTATTTTACAGTTGCCAAACTGTAATTCTGGTTTAAAAAACATTAATTGCCTTAGCATTTTAGGAAAGTATTCAACCAATAAATATTGTTTGACCAATAAAAAATTGTAATGTTGTAGGCATGAAACTGTTGTACATGTTACTGACAAACAATATTGGTATCAAAATATTTTAGCGAAAAGGAGAAAAATTAAATAATTTTTTTTATATTTTTTTTGTTTAATATCAATGTGCAATGTGATCTTGAAATGTTAATACATAAAAATTCATTAGCTTTAGACCACTTTTTGATAACCTTTGAATTCAACAAAAATTTATTAAAAATTTTATTCTGTTTTGTTCTTCTTTTTCATTGGTTTCAAAGAACTAATATCAGGAAGTTAGGGCGTGATCATTGTCACGAGTAAAGCAACAAATTTTAAAATTTACATTATCTTTTTTAATTACAAATCTTATTCCTAAGATAATTTTAAAATTATATAGTTAATTATCTTGAAATATACGAAGATAATTTCTTAAAGTCATATGACGAGTAACAAATTAGTTGGTCCAAGACGAAATTATAATTGAAAATTCATAGAATAGGCCATTTTTGTAACGCTGCTAACTGGTACATTTATAAATGGATTTGAAAAAGCTTCCTTATGTTAAAAATGGTGATGATCATTTCGAAAGAAAAGGCTCCTCTCTCTATTTCAAAAATTGGAAAGTTTGATAAATAATGGATTCAAAAATTGTGTTGATAGTTGAAGGAAGGTGCATAAATTTAGATTATTTTGTAAAGTTTTTGTAAAAGAGATGCGAACGTTTGATGAAGAAAGCAATAACTTAATTGTTGATGTCGTAATTTGACTAGATTCAAACAAGACAAGATTATTATTGAACCCCATGACCATAAATTAAGAACAAGGCTGGATTTGGCAAATAAAGGTGTAGAAACAAAACAAATGTAATTTATTCATGAAGTCCATGTATTAAAATAATGAGAAAACACAAAAGAGATGGTGAAAGTTTGATACAAAGCATACAAACCACGATTATATCTCCTTGGAGCAGTTACACCACATATCGTCATTACAATAATTGAACAGTATGTTTTTGGTATAATACTTAGTACATCATAAGTCTCCCGTACGAGGAAATACATTCTATCACATGCTAGGGACCATTGAGCTGCACTTCCAGCAGAGAAAACTACAATCAGCAAGCAATTTTCTCCAAAGATCCGGTACGGATGTAGAAGCTGGTTGATGGGTCACAGACATGCTCTGTCGGATTCAAGTTCCTGAGAGAATCTTGGCCATTCCATAAGCGATATCCTCTGACTAAAGGCAGTTGTTGACGGTGCTTAAATGATAAGGATGGGGGTTGTCATTCATAAACATAAATTCAGGGCTTATATCACTCCAAAGTAAATGGACATGTTGTCCCCGAATGATGATCTGATGAATTTGATATGTAATGGCTCTGATTTTAACATGCATATATATTGAGGAAATCAGTATAATTTTTCGCCAACTGAGCACTTCACCACAGTAATAACGTTGATGTTCAATGAAATTGTCTTGGTGGTATAGGGTACATGACGTTCTTCACATGAGCATCCGACGTGAACCTGACGCCAAGCTACTTCGATTTATCGAAAAACATAACATAAGCCTACTGTGACGGTGACTACATTGCATGTTCTCTACTCCAGGCTTACCTCTGGCTACAGTGAGCTGGCGTTATAATAACACATCTGACAAATCGGTTGTGGAACCTACTGTCACAACAAAGTAGTCGTGCCGCTGACTGACTACAGCAGACGCAATAAGTCAGCTGCTGAGTTCCGTCTGCTTTTTTTGGTGACTAATGATAAATACCGGTCGTCATCTGATGTTATCATTCGGAAGCGACCAGACTGAAACGTCTACTGACATTTTCATCGTTTGGAAATCATTGAACCTAGAGATAACTTTTTTGACGATTCTGAATTCCTCGGTTACTGTCATCTAAGAATGTCCGTATTCCAGGTATCCGATGATTCAACAAAGTAAGACATCATCTATATGTGTCTTCTGTGTCATATCTATGCAGTCGTAGAGCTGAGAACAGTAAGGATTAGTTGTAAACAAGCTTCCTTTTTCAACATAGAATCTTATACACCTCTCTTTTACACTGTAGTCATTATGGAGTAAAATCGGAGTCATCAGGTGCCTTCCTGTAATTTAAATATAATTTTTGACCACATATGAGATATTTCTACAAGTGGCATTTTTATTTTCACGCACGGAAGTGTGCTCGTGAA
>CM057821.1:58247109-58272109 GCA_030067965.1 Latrodectus elegans | reverse complement strand
ATAATAAATAGAATATCGGTCATCCGATTCCATTTAGTATTTCAGAGGCTTTGATGTTTTTTTTTCTTAAAATTAATTGAATTGATAAATTATTTCATTAATTGATTATCTTTGAAATTCAAACTTTTCATTAAATTATTTTAATTAAATAACATATTATCAAAAACTGAATATTACAAAAAGGGAACTTGTATAGTTATTATTGCATTTAAAATATACAAATAAAAACTGAGTAATATTATAACAAGCTGTAGTTGCTTAAGTGAAAGCAAGAGAAATTAATAATGTACTACTGAATTAAATAAAAATGTGAGGCTGTGGTAGCCTAGTGGTTAGGGTAAAGGCCTTCCATCCGGAAGAGGGGGATTCGATTCCCAATGCCGCTAAAGACACACCGAGTACATATGATATACATGCTCGTTAAATATGTTAAATCGAAAGTCAGTCGTTGAGAAGTTATCATGGGTGTAATGGTCTGGGGAAAAATTTCTCCCCCTTCAATTAAATGTCAAAATTGAGAGAGCGGAACTTCTGGTGGTGCCATTTATTGGAATTGTTTAGAGTGAAATCGTCTCTTACGTTCGTGGTGTTCTGGTTAAACGAAAGACACATCTTACTGACTTAAACTCACTTAACCAACGGCATAGCGAGTTTGGCTTGTCTAAGTGTGTCATAAGTAACAACAACAAATAAAAATGTATGTTAAAAGAATTCAGTAAATTTCATGAATAGTCATATGTGTAACATAAATTTTCATCATTAAAATGTCTCTTAAATAAATAAATTAATAAACATTAATTTATTATAAAACGAGTCAAAAAGGTTGAATAAAAAGTACTGATATCCAATTCTTTTATTTTTCCTTATAAATGACCTTACAAAATTTAACATAGGAAACTGGTATAAAGAGTAAACTAAAAAATATGCCATATAGCTGTTAAGCTATATGGCATATTTTTATATTAAAATTATATATTAAAAATATGCCATATACCAGAAAAATATGCCATATAGCTGTTAAGATATATGGCATATTTTTATATTAAAATTATATATTAAAAATATGCCATATACCAGAAAAATATGCCATATAGCTGTTACAAAATAAGAAAAAGTTAAATCTCATACAGGTGGCATAATTTTCACCTATCCACAAAAATTTAATATCTTATATTTGTCACAAAATTCTTAAAGTCTAAAAATGCTAACTTACATTTGACGAAAATTTAGCAACACTCATAAAATCATAAATATCTTATATCTGTGCCAATTTTAATTTAATATAAAAATAAATATTTATTAATAATATTAACTTGTGCGCAAATTGATAAAAGTTTCTAAATATTATAAAGATCTGCAGATTCTTTTCACTATTAAAATTTTAAAGGTCAAGGGATGTAAAGTTTTATTCTCATATAAAATGTTTCTTAAGTTATACGACTTTCCAAGAAGCACATATTTATGATAATAGGATTTTAAAATCTTTATTATATTTTCTTTTCTTCAGGGCATTATCTGTAATCATTAGCTTCCTTTCTATTACTGAATACGCACAGAAAGATAATAAATTATTATAATAAAATTAATCACCTTTCTAGGCATAGTCATTCATAATACTAAACCAAAAACTCAGCACACATGAGAATTTATTATTTACAACAAGAGAAATAAAAGACAACTTAGATTTTAAAGCTAGAATTCCACTTTTTGTACTTGATTAATTCAAAATACGTTTGAAGTATTGATTAACTAGGAAAAATAGATACACATTTGTTTCGAGAAAAGAAAAACTTTACCGAAGAAAATGAGCAATTGTTTATTTATACGTAAATATATTCATCTTAAAACAACAAATTTATGTAGCAATTTGTATTGCTGGAGAAATTCTTGTATTCTTTCAAAATTAAGAATCTCAATCATTATTTTTCGTTTTTATTATACATAAAAATGGTACCACGGGAATAGAGGAGGAAAACATTTCTCTCTAATAATGATACAAAAGGAAAAATGCTACAAGAAAAATTTCATTGGAAAATAACCAGAAAGAAATGTCTCTCTTTCTAGAAAAGTTATTACGATTTTTTTCTATCATTTTTTGATTATTATTGATTTTTTTTGTAAAAAGGGGAAAATTTACTCTTATTCCAGAAATAAATTAGTATTTGTTGTTATGAATAGAAATGTAGAAGGAATTCATTCAATCAATAGAAGTTTTTAAAAACTCAAACAAAAGATATTTTATGTTAATAGTATTTTTATCTCTGGTTAGTTAGTGAATATAAAACTATTTATGCATTCATCTTTGTCTACGTACACATGTCTTTGCATTAAAGCATACAGTTTTGTTGAAAAATTATATGTGCACACTTTTGTGTATATAAACATTTTTATTCGTTATACAGTAGCCCTATTCATTTTAGAACTCAGTCATAGTTCGGAAATATATCACACAAAATCACAGTTTGGTAAATTATGAAGTATTTAAAGCATAAAACTTATTTATGAACTGAAATGTGAGTGGATCTAAAAAAAAATAGTTTGCTCGATGATTGACTTTTTAAGCTGACTTGATGAGTATTATGGCCGGATGCATAATGCTGGCACAAAATATTTTTTATAAATGAAAATGTCGCTGATGCTGCCACACTCTATGACCTTGAGGAGGTAACACCAGGCGTCTTAGACCAATGTGTAAAAGTAATCTGTTTGTGTCATTGACTGAACTGACATATATATGATAATGACACATTGGATGTGTTTATATCATTGTAGAGATATTTCGATATCATTCTCTCAATGAAAACACAGTCGCTTGATACAGGGGATCAATATTTTAGACACAGGGAGCGTGCAATTAGAAGAATAACATATTTTCAACAACATCTATATAATCAATAACCATAGGTACTTTTCATCTAATCACATCCTTTAGATATCAAAAGTTATTACTTGGAGACTATACATAATGTAAACAATTTTAAGAATATTTAAGCAAATTCCGTTGTTAAACTTTCTAGTGTTCTCAGCATTATGGCTGGGATTAGGTCTTTATGGATTTGTGATATTCTTGATCAAACTATATAGCAATCAATTGTGGAAAGCTATCATAGAAATGAATACCTCCTTTAAATCGAAGTTGAAGAATATTATATACGTGTGTAGAACTTAAAGAGTCTTTGAATGAGTTCAAAGTTTTGATAGATAAAAAAATAGTGTACACAGAGTGAAATTTTGTAAGATACAATTGAATTAATAAGGTTTTATACTTAAGTGTTAGTAAAGATTGATTCAAATGTTTTGTTACTATTTAATATCATGTGAAAAATTTTAAATTGCATCTTAAAAACATCTTAAATAGATTTTTTATTTTAAAAGAATAAATTTGATTAAATTAATTAAAATTGAGTAAATTTGATTAAACTTGAATTGATTTTCTATTCTATCTATATATACATAAGAAAACTACATCATTATTTCTTTAATACTGATACTCGTCCAATATTAAGGAAATAACATCATGGATCTAAGAGAAGTTGGTTTGATGAATTGCTGGAGCTACCAAAAATATTGGGAAAAGTGTAGTTCTTGTTATGAGTTGAGATCATTTACTTAACACAAAAACACATCCAGTTTTCACCATCGGTGAGATTATCCAGAGGTTAACAGTCAAGTAATCAAGTGCAATCAAAATAGCAATATTTCTTAAGAACAGTATTCTATCAGTCAGATAAAATTGTTCTAAATATTTTTGTCAGTGCCCGACAATTGAGCTTTTTTCCTTCAGCCATCTAAAGCAGAAAATGGTGACACCTTTATAAAAAGTGGTATCCAATGGTCATGCTATCTTGACCTTGGAAGTGAAGGATTCTTTGTAACTTCAAAGCACGGATCAAACAATAGATTTCCAGATTTGACTTGTCATCCCCAGAGGTAAAATTTTCCATGGAGGACATTACGACTAAAATATATTTCAGGTGACCCCAGAAGCCATAAATGAACAGGATGGATCTTTATTTTCTTTTATTTTTTTTTTTTTTTTGGATTCAAACTGAATACCATCAGTTTACGAGAAGACGCCCTATCTAATGAAGTTGACGGTACTTCGTATTACCTTACATGAGATACAGAGGTAGAATTTAGAAACTATTGGGAATGTTAAAAATAAAACATCTCGGCTTTCGACATTCTGAGGTTAAGAACGTCTTGATGCAAGGGATGACATTTTGAAGAATATTTAAGGGATGTTCTGTTTATAATATTTCGAATGTTTAAGAGCCCAAGCAGCTCATTAGTTTCTCATAAGATCAGAAGCTGCATTACCTGCCGGGGGCAGCGATTGAGAGGATGACCACATTCTCCCTCACTACTTTCTTGAACTCGATAAAAATTAAGATGTAGCCTCCTAAACTGATTCAAAATTAAATTGCGCTTGGTGACAGATGAGTATTCCAGTTATATACATATTTATATTATGTATATAATTATATATACACACAGACACATACACATATATAAAATGTAAAAATTTCTAGCTAAGTTCAGATCTTTACCTAAACCTTTAACAAGGTATTTCATAGAAAAGATAGCGGTTGCTCCTGAATTCCTATCATAGGTGATGATTAGGTATGGATTGTTGATGATGCTGAGAATTTTGCTCTATAACGATCAACTGCAGATAAGTTGACATCAGTAACGAATCTAATTTATAAAGAGAATAAGCATATCATTATGTTGTGAGGAATTCAAAGAGTCAGTTTACAAGTTCATAATTTGTTAGGAAGAGAAAACATTTTATACTCATTGAGTGGCAAGCTAAAGAGTGACAGAAGATTACTGTTGTCATGTTAATTTGTTCAAATGAGACGCAGGTTGGAAAAGCTAAACACGAAACTTTTTACAGTGAGGAAAATTCTAAAATATATTTTAAAAGTATGTCGAATTAATTTTTATTATATATGCTAAATATAAATGAGTATTTAATCAAATAATATTCAATGCATAGCACGTGAAAATTAAAAAAAAATGGCTTTATTTTACGTAGGGCAATAATAATCACTTTCTTTGTCCAGATGAACGAAAGTCAAAAAAAAATGATATAGTAAATATTGTTCATTAACTTCTTACTGACATACTAATGTGGAAAAACACGTTTTTTTTAAATCGAAGTGATAACAAATCTATATTATTCATTATTTTGATTAACAGTTTACATCTAAAACAAAATTCTTTAGTGCAAAAATCATTTCTACATAATTATGTTTATGCATTTTGTATTTAATCAATGCATTTTGTATTTTAGATGCACTTTTTTCAGATAGTGGGCTATATGATAGTGTCTCAAGTAAGAGATTCACAAATTACACAGACAGGTACAGCTAAGACATATTTAAAAATTGAAAAGAATATCCTCCATTTCATTTTATTTGAAAATGGATTCCTCTATAAAATTTTCTTCTGAAGATAATAATTGTTTCATATGGCGTGGTGGTTCAAACAAATTCTGGGTATACCATGCTTACAAGTTGAATCAAATTCACCGTTCTGAAATGATTATCATGGTGGTTATCAAAATGAAAAATTTGTAAATAAAAATGACATTTATGATGAGTTCAGAAACTCAAGAAAAGGGACCGATGGGCATTGAAACGATTGTAATGATTAAAAAGCAAACATTTTCTGCAAAAGTGACTCGAAAGCTCAAACAGCATCTGGATTTTCCACTATCAATGATTATAGTGCCGAGGCAATTTCATTAATAGAAGATTCATGACAGAGCATCAATTCTCAAGCAATTTGTCAGTGATGTGAAGGCCAAAACACGTGTACAGTGGTGTTACACTGGCAAAACTTGATTGATTAATAATTGGTAAAACGTATTATGGTCTGATGAATCATTTTTGTACATTTATTTACTGCAGGATTGTTGAACATTTTACGGACCTATGTAAGATTATTTGTCTTGATTGTCCCCTTCCAACTGTCAAACATGGAGGTAAACCTCTCATAATACAGGCGACCATGTTTTTATTTTCTTCGGGATCATTTATAACCCTGGAAGAAAGGACAATTGAAGAGAAGTAAGAGAAGTTGTCAGATACATCCTATGATACACATTTTGCTTCCTGTGGAAGATGGATTTTTTTACAGGATGATAAGGAACCTATACATGCTGATGGACTTATTCAATGATTGTTTGATAAACACAATGGTAAATTTACACATCTATCTTGGCAAGAAGTTATTTGATCTCAACATAACTGTACAATTATGTTGAGATCACAATTGAACAACCACGATTGACAATATAATTGAACAACATTTTAAAAATTTACATAGGGAATCTATATAGTTTATTGGTTCCTTCTGGAGAACTTCCACAAAATCTCCATGAGGGATGGTACAATATATCTCTAAAATCTATTCAGCACTTCTACGAATCAATATGTAAGCCAATTCAAACTGTATTGTATGCCAAAATCTGCCATTAGTGAAACGAATAAAGGATTTTTTTTATAAATCTAAGGTTTTTCCATTGTATATATGAACCCCTGTAGAATAATTCCTTAAAATATTTCAAAGATCTGGTATTTATTAAATTATAATTCTAAATATAAAATTAATACGCACTCATAAGCTCTAGCTTCATTAAAGTAAATAATTATTTAAATTATATGGATTTAAGTATATGATTTTATTTTTTTAAATATTAACCTTAAATCAAACAATTTTTAATATTTTGATTCTTTTTCGCTCCTTTAAGATTTCTTTAACTGACAAATAATTACACGCTGATATTTGATAAGTGCACAGTAAATAAAAAAGCTAAGTGCTCTTTATGAGAAAAAACAAAATATATCTTGATAAAAAATAAGAATTTTCCCTTTGTTTCGAGCTTTTAAAATCTTGTATCCTGAAAAGAAATTAATCTTAAGAAGGTAAAACATAAAAACAAAAGTGCTTTTAATGTCAGAAAACTGTTATAAGTAACTTTGTTTTTAATTTATTTTTATTAAAATTTACAATTAATAACTTCTTTTAAACAAGTTTTTCAACCAAATAATCTTAAAATGTGAAAACAAAAACTTTTTTAAAATCATTAGAACAAATTGGATTTTCAACAGTTATTTTCATTATAGTTTGGTAGTTAACTGATTTCTTTGTTTTTTTTTTATCGTAGAACTTAATTTAATCTAAAAGTTATGCAAATAATGCTCTATATGTTCATTATTTGAGGATTCTGTAACTTTTAAAAATTGAAGATTCTAATTTTATTTGGCATAAGAGTTGAAAAATAATTTTTGATGTCAAGTAAGTGTGAATTTTAGGTTTAAAAAAAAGATAAAAAGTAATAGAACCATTGAGGTGTTAAAATTACTAAGCAGGCCTTATTTTAATCAGGTATTTTCATCAGAAATTTGCTATAAATTTATAAGTAATTTAAAATCAAGTTAACAATATCAGGATTTACCTGAAAATTTTTAATTTTAATATGTTTAAAAATACTATGCATTTAAAGATTAAATAAATTAATAACAGTAATCAAAAATTGCTAAAAAATCTTTCTTTTTGTTCAATAGATAATTTTCAAATAGAAAATAAATCAATAAATCAAATTTTAAGTCTAATAGAGTAATATGTTGACAGTTTAAAATTTCAAAATTAATAACTGCTTTCTTACTTAGTGATGATAATTTTTATAAATTTAAATAAAAATAATTTCAAAAATAAAGAAAAAGTTGAACCGGCAATTTTAAGAGTAATAATATGTGAGGAACAAAAATTAGAGCTTTTGTGAATTCTAATTATTTTTCTGACAAGTGTGCAATTACTGTTGATTGCAAACCTTTTGTTATAAATAGTAACGCGCGTGCACACACACACACACACACACACACACACACACACACACACACACACACACACACACACACACACACACACACACACACACACACACACACACACACACACACACACACACACACACACACACACACACACACACACACACACACACACACACACACACACACACACACACACACACACACACACACACACACACACACACACACACACAAACGCATCCTTACAAATGAGAGTACCCTGGAGAAAATAGCTTTTGAGAAAAACATTTTCGGATAAAGAAATATAGTTTAAAATATATAAGAAAAAAACCTTTGCTAAAGATAAGTTTCTAAATGTAAACGCTTATTTGTAAAACTCATGAATAAATTACATTCCCATTTCTTTCATATATAATTTCATTTGTTTTTCAGCATGATTCTAGAAAATAGGCAATATTTAAAAATAAAAATTTATCTTTCTTAACTTTTTTTGTTGTTGAAATGTGAAAAGAATGATATATTTCTTCATTCTATAAAATGAATGGATGATAACAAGTTTTAGAAATAACCTAAGCAATTTGAATTTACCATATCATTAAACAAAATGATCATTTCTTACGGTTTCTTAAAATTACTTTTTACATTTTAGGATTTTTTTACATTAGGATTTATTCCTCATAAAGATGTAAAATAGATAGATTTTGATTTAAGAAAAGCAACGCATATTTACACACTGATGTAATGTATAATAAAATGAATGCAGACATTTATTTCCCCCCCTCATGCAATTTTAGAAAAACAATTAGTGATCGGAAATTATATTTTGAAATCCAGAGATAAATACTTGTACAAATTAACAAATGACAGTTCTAAAATTTTATAATGCAAGTGATTTGGTCATTATATTGTAAATATTTTATTTTTTAATATATATTAAAATATGCATATTTTTAATTTTAAAGAATTTAATTGGTTTTATCTCTGTTAATATTCAAAAGTTATAATGTAATATGTGTCAAATTTTACATCATTTATTAATTTTCTCATGGCATAAAATGTAATAAATGCGCTTACATTCATACTAATATAATATGCCAAGTAGATTTAAGAGCATAAGGATTTTGATTATATAATTGGGAAGAGCAACATCTATGCATATGACACCATAATGTGATATGGTAATTTAGATATTACATTTTAAGACTGGAGACAAAATTAAATTTAAATTGCAAACCAGCTCGTGAAATATTAAACTAAATTACGATGTTTTTAATTTATTTATTAACGATTATTTTAGGTAACAGAATTTAATATTTAATTTATTAGAAAATAAATTAGCATACTATATTTTGCCAGTATTTATTTATTTATTAACGATTATTTATTTATTAACGATTATTTTAGGTAACAGAATTTAATATTTAATTTATTAGAAAATTAATTAGCATACTGTACCTTGTCAGTATTTTCTTCTTATATTTAGCAATATAAGAGAGTATATTGCTAAATATTTAGCAATACAAGGCCTTATATTTAGCCTCATGTTTAGCAATACAAGGCAGATATTTATAACGATATTAAAGAGAATTGTTTTGATGTAACAGTTTTGGACAACTGATAAGATCTAAAGAACTGCATAATTTATGTAGTTAAATATAAAATGAGTTATTTTCATTAAATTATGTCAGAATATTTAAGCTTAGAAGCTAAATTTTATGAACACTGTTACAAAAAGAAATTAGCATATGTTGAAAGGAAACAGCTGTTAATAGAGTTGATTGCTAACAATAATGAATTCCATTTTAGCATTCAAATTATTCTTAGAGGCATTTCATATTAAAGTTTAAATGAAAACTGAAAAATTTATCTGATTTATCACATTAAAAATAAACATAAATTTTATATTTCGAAAAATATTTAGATATTAAATGAAAAAAAAATCAACTCAAGGTTTGAATAACATTTAAGTAATACATCCTATTATTTGAATCTGTAAATCAAAAATTGATAAATGAAGTTTTGTTATAATTTTAAGCCAATGAAAAAAGAATTGGATGATCTAACAGCTGAAAGAAAATTATTAAGGAAATTTATCTAAACTAATTGTAAATATTTTTAAGAAGACTGCAACTGTTATAAATATATAGAAGGTAAAGATTACCATACTTATTAAATTTAAATCCTTGGATAATTAATTCCTTGGAAATACTTGGACTAACAGAATTTTGTTCAATGATGACCCTCAATTATAAAAAATTACGCAATTGTCCATGATGACGTGAAATCATACGTCAATCGTTGGCAATCTGCTGGAGACATTGATTTGCAGACTTTTTAGTAACAGAGCGTCATTGATTTATGCTCATCCAAATTGATGTATTGAGAATGCAATTTTATAGAATTAACTTGCAGTTCTTTATTTTGATCACTTGTTAAATGTAATAATCGAGCACAATGGCTTTTGATTATATACTGTCAGAAGGTTGCTTTGATTTTATGTAATATATCAAGTCACTTTTATGGTTCGCAATATTTAATAATTCATATGAGAAAAGTAAGAATATCATTTACTTGAGATTTATTTGGGAGGATCATATGTGAGTATTAAATTTGAAAATGATTAGCTGTTTGTGTCATTGAAGTAGATTTATTGCTTACCACATGAAAAATATTACAAAATAGCAATGTTACAATACAACAATAATTCCTTCATTTTGTTAACCATGCACAGGTTGCTTTATTTGTATTTAAAAGGCATATTATTTAAATCTTGCCGGAAAGTAATAGACGGTAGAAGTCTCAAGAAAATTTATGGTAAATACTCTATAAATCAATAACATAAAGTATCGATTTCATTCTTATATTCGGATTTTAAGTTTTACATGATCATTTAAGGGATTTTACTCATAAATTTAAATAAATTTTCACCACTTTGGACTGCATAAATATTCCTACATATATAAATTTTAAAAGTTTCAGATCATAAATTGTTTGAAATATAGTATTGGTATAGGGTGCCATTTAATATCGCATCCTATACCTATATCATATTTCAAATAAGTTAAGAAATAATATATACCTATAAATCCCCAATGAAATGTATATTATGAATAATAGAATAAATTAGCTGCCGATTTTTGGTCGTTAAAATATTTTAAAGCTAACCTCTTCAAAAGGTATATTTACAGTTGCTAAATTTGGAAATATTTATTGTAAGTAAGATAATACACAATTTGTACACTTGATATTTATAATATTTTTATTTTTTATTAATAATATTTTTATTATTGTTTTTTATTAGGGAGATTATTTCTAAAATTTTCTTTAACTATATAAGAAAGAATTTTTAAAAACCATTATAATAAATGGATCCAAGCAATATTTTTTATTTAAAAATTAGTAGTGAAAATATTTAAATGTTACAGTTTGAAATATTTTCATATATTTTAATTTTAATTAAAATTCATTCAAAGAATAAGTTAATTTTGTAAATATGTAAGTTTCAAGAATATGTATATTTTACTTTCAAGAATATTTCTTTTTTTGATATTTGAATAAAAAAAAATTTAAGCTATGTGTTGAGAAATTAATTTAAAACATTTTTTTCCAAACTTTAAATGATATTTCAACTAAGCTTAAATAAAAATTGGAAGTTTCTGTATATTTCATTAAATGTAAAGGGAAAATGAAAGTTTATTACTAATTTTAAATTAATATTTAATTGTAATTTTAAAATAAACAACGGTGGATCTTGTTATAATATATAATTTGGATGAAAGATGACATCATTTTATGAAATTAATCTATAAAGGTGCATTTAAATATTATTTTTCCTTTAAATTATATTTAATCATTTGAAATTTAATTAGTACGACGCATTATATAAACAAAAATGAATGAAATAATTAACATAATATGAAAACAACATATTTGCACAAAAGTAACTTCACGTTATTTCGCACCAAAAAGTAAGCAAATTATTTGATTTCTTATCAATCGGAAATAAATATACATATTTTGTAAACATTTGTACAAAATTAATCCTATGTCATGGCATAATTCATAAGCGATATTAAAGCCGCTCTAGTTATTAAGGAAACAAATATGATGGACTTATTCAAAATTATTCAATTCTTTTTTTTAGTTTTATAAATTCGTTTTAAATTTTTTACTCCAAAAAATATTTTACATTGTTAACGAGACGAAATAAAAGAAAAAAAAGTTTGTATATTGCTCTGTTAGATTTAACCGATGGTTTTGTATAGGGGGATCTTTTTTAAAGTTCCATTGCTTGGAGCGTCCTGAAGAATATAATTGCCGAAATGACACCGCATAGTATTTAGACTAATCAAGACATGGTAAAAATGATTCCATAAAAATAAAATTTAGTTCTGAAAGTCGCCGCTGGAGCATTTTGGGGCACTGCTGTAGTTTACAATAATGAGAATCATTATAAAACACGCGTATCAAAGAAAAATGTAAATGTTATGCAATGACAGCGCCAGCAATAGGGTCTATAAAAGCAAGTATAAAAGACAGCTCCGACAAATAATCTCCGCTGAGGTAAATGAGCTACAGTGGCCATGCCTTTCACGTTACCGGAACGTGCGTTTATGTAGGTGGAGTATCAAATTTGTGTGTGTCTATTCTAAAGGACAGCATAACGAAGACAGTGCGCATTATTCCTCGTGATATTTTACGTACGGCTGTGCACAGAATGTACGTGTTATTTCTGAGAATGGTGCTCACATTGAATGTGGTCTAATTCCTCATTGAAGAAGTTAATGTAGTAAATAAACATTAATAGTTTAACTGTACGATTGTATGTGTTACTATTTTTCTTTTCTCACATATTATACATTATAAAGCGCCATAAAAAGCCCTAGCGGTGATTTTTGAAATTAATTATTTTTTTACGGAATCTTTTTTTTGTGTTTTGATTAGTCTAAATACCAAGTTGATGCCCTTTCGGCTATTAAATCGGGCTACAAGGCGCTCCAAACTCTATCATTTTAAAAAGATCACCCTGTTTATTTGTAAATTTTTATTTTTACCGCAGAATTAAAAATTGACTTTTAGCCTTAGCCTGTGAGGAAGTCTTAATGAGAGATAAAAAAAATTATAATAAAAGTTTTTAAATTTTTTATTTAAACTCTTAAAAGTTGAAATAAAGAATTGAATTTGAATGCTGAATGCTCAAAACTTTTCCACACACACAAAATGCCTTTAACCTTTGTTAATACATAAAGATTTTTAAACTTTAAGACCAAGAAATGCATTGAAGAAATTTACATATTATAACGCTTTTTGTATAATATTCTATTATTTCAAACAACTGTGATTAATTTCAGAACTACAATAATATTTCGCCTTTCAAAAGCACTTTACTAATTTAAAATATATCAGTTATATTGTAATAAAGTAAACTATGAAGTAAGTATTATAGTTTGCAAAACATAAATATTTCATGATTGGTAATAAATTACATATTTCAAAACGGTTAAAATTTTTAGGTATTAAATGATGTAGAGAGAAAACAGTGATACGCAAATAAACATATTTAATGACAACAGACGATTACAACATATAGTAATTACAGAGTAAAATAATAACATTAAAGAACATTTCCAATGATACACAACAGAGTCAGCATATCTACTCTCAAGCAAGGCAGAAAGACATCTTACCAGAATATGCATGGTTTGATCACTAGAGGGCGCATTTACTCCAGTCAAGAGGATCTTTAATGTAGAAAGGATAAAAGCAGAAACATGGATACTTTAATATCCTAACAAAAATTTGGCAATGTCTGATTAGTTTTTAATATGGATTTATTCATAAAATGATTTTTACTATTTTTCGTAATAACAACTGTCATTTCGAGCCATATTAAAATTATCTTGATTTAGTATTCTTCAAAAGATATTTTAAAAGTGTAAAAAATAAATTAATGTTATTAAATCTTTGCACTTGCAAAATTATGCAAGAAAATGTATGAATATATTTAACATTTAAATATCAAATAATATAATAAAATAATGAAAGAAAATGAGACCTAAGAGGAAATATAATGATTTCTACAGGTTTGATAATTTTACTATTATTAATGGACTATGTTCTGATATTTTCTTAATCTAAAAGTAATCGCTTTCTTTGAACTTCGAGGTTTTTATTAAACATCTCATCAATTTTCCATCAAATCATCTCATCAAATTGTAAAAATTTCAAATAAATTCAAAGAAATTTGATTTCAGTTTTTAAGAAAATAAAAATTAATGAAAACACAATTTGTGTTTGAATTAGATATCTTATTGCTTTATGAAAAACCATAATGCATATTTTTGTGTCTAAGTTTTTTTCTTAAGAAAACTATTGACGTTTAATTATTTTATTCATATATACGAGAAATGCTTAAGACTTATAATATCTATTTATTGTGTATAAATACAAAATTTAATTAAGAATATATTAGAAAATAATCCAGTGAAGCTATTATTAATTACATGGATTTTTTTAAAATTAAATTAAATAATAAATATTTTAATGAACTAAATTACTTTATTATTAAACTAAATCTAGCGAAAAAAAATATTTTTAAAAATTTTCTTTCAAGTATTTAAAAAAAAAAAAAAAAAAAAAAATTATTTTGCTGAGTATGCGATATGCAAAATGCGTATAAATGAGTAATTATAAAATATATTTTAAAATTTCTTAATTGACATTAATTACACATATTTCCACCAATTAAACATGCAGGAAATATTAAAACCTCTAATTGTTAGAATACACATTTTCAATAATTTCAAATTTTTTGCTGTTATTAGAATTTTTATGGTTCATTTTCTAAAAAACAGAAATAAATGAGTTCACCACCAAAACTGTATTTTTCCTACATTTTATTTAAAATTTTAATAGCTAATATGTTTTTCCAATTTAGTTTTCTTTAAAAGATATTATTAAATCAATGCATAAAAGGAAATTCTTTTAGAAAATAAATATAAATCCAATTACTGAAATTTCTTCTTTAATATCGGAATCTAAGAACTCATTTAACATTTATTAAATTGGAGAATTCCATTATTAGTAATGAATTTTCTGAAGTATGTAGTTATGAATCAAAGAAAGCATATATAAAAAGATTCCAAAATATGCCGACAATGAATTTCGTCCTTTTTCCATACCGACAAACATACTCGAAAATATTAATTTTGCAGAAATTAGAGTTCTTATAAACAGCATTTTCAATAGAAAAACTTTATAATATTTACCTTTAAAAAGAATTTCACATAATTAGTTTTTACTTCTTATTACTTACAATATTTGAAATTTAAAAGGATAGAATATTTAAGAATATTTTATATTACACAAATGTTATTAAATAATATTAAGTACACTCAAGAAGATTAATAAGCTTGTATTTTTTTTAAATAGAGCCCGTTTAAATATAAAAATGGAATAGGTTGAAATACTTAAAATAGTCTAATTAAATGTATAAAATATTTTTAAATAGAATGAATTGAAAGAAAGCAAAAGAAGGCTCGTTGGAAAAGGTTTGCCATTTGCCAAATTTTGATTTAAAAATGGTTATTGGTCTTTGTTATTCCTGTACTGTTGTAGCAGGAAAATGTTTTGTTAGAACAAAGAATTTAAAATTTCATTTAGATTAGAGATTATAGAGACAAGATAGGAAAAAATTTTAATTTAAGGGTTTAGCAAGTTCTTAAATAAACTTTTTTAATTAAAAAAATAAAGTATGAAGTAAGCGAATTAAAAAATGGATTCATCTTAATATTTATTTTAATTATTGTCTGAGGGTTTTAAAGATATCAAAAAGCTAAACATAAATGATTTAGATATAAAATAACAATTCAGTAATAATAATAATATAGGCAGTTCAATTATGAAATTTACACTATTTATTAAAGATTTTAAAAATAACTGTATGTTACTAAAAATGTCTAATTAACATTTAAATTATTTTTATGAAATATTTTAAATTCTAGTTAATTTTATTCAGTGATGATTTATAAAATTCATAGGTTTTATGTGGCGACAAAATGTTACAATTACAACATATGTGTAAATATAATAAAATTTTAATTTGTGAAGTGTATGAAAATAAAAAAAAGTTACACGTTTTAAGATACGATTAAGTATAAGTTATATCACATCTAAAGTATTTCAGAATACATATTCTTAATGTGTCATTTTTTTTCTTCTTTTATAGTTTTGAAGCAAAAGCTTTTTCCTTTGCTCAGTTAATATCACTCGAAGGGTAAAAAAAAAATTGCACAAATTGGTTTGTAATGAACAGCTGATTAATTCTTGAAAGTAGGCAATAAAAAGCAGTCATGAAATTACTTAAAACTACCTATTATTTTCTAAAAAATGATCATTTATTAAATTTATAGGTTTTTATTATTTATGAAAAGGAAATATACAAAAAATGATTTATTTATTTGTACAGTGTGTAAGGATGCATGAAAGACTTCGTAAAAGTTTGACATAAGCTACATTAATAGAAACTTATTTAAAGAATCCTATAAAATCACATTGTGAATAACTTAAATCTTTTGAAATGCAGTATTTCTAAGAGTAAGAGAGTTAAAAATGAAATAGGTCCTTTGAATTGAAAGAAAGCAAAAGAAGGCTTGTTGAAAAAGGTTTGCCATTTGCCGAATTTTGATTCAAAATGGTTTTTGGTCTTTGCTCATTCTTGCACTGTTGTAGCATCAAAATATTTTTATGCAATACATAGTAAAACATTTCCATTAGATTGAGAACAGCAATTTGAAAGAAGAACACTTAAGCAAGTTAGACATACAGATTCTTCAAAAATTTCACAGAGAAACATAGATGATGATCTGAAAACCAAATTATAAATTCAAGCATTGCGAAAATATACATTTCCTGACTTCTGGTACTCAAGATGGTTGCTTGTCCCTCAACAACCAGTTTTTGTATATGAAGGGCTGTTAGAACGGTATCTACGATTTAAATTAAATTCCAAATCACTTCCGAAATTCAAACCAAAGGTTTGAACATTGGAACTAATGAACTGGAAGACAGAAAGCGAATCCTTCGTCTGCCAGTTCCAGCTGCTGAGCAAATAACAGAGGTAACATGAACAACATAATGAACAAATAACCGAAAATGAGCTTGATGAAGAAGAGGCAATAATAAAATTTACTCCAGGATCATATAAAACAATTCAAAATGTCATTGTCTTTTACAGCAACATAGAATATTTTGGTGATAAAAATTGGCATACAGTTAAAGTATTTCTGAGATTGATTAGATCTTTGATATCATAGGCAGAAAGAAATAATCATAGTTCTTTATTTTCAGATTTTTCTTTCTCAAAATCACTGTTTTCACTTCTCATTTAAAAAGTAATTCCTAGTTTGAAATTTAAAAGTTGTTTCCTTGGCTTTTATCCTCGAAGAAGTTGTCATAGTTATTCCTTTAAAAAATTACGATAACTACATCATAGAAATAGTAAGCATTGATCGAAAAAATAGCCCTAAAAAGCACATGCATAAACTGAATAGGTTAAAAACGTAAGGAAGCAATCTATGAAAATTTAACATATTTTGTCTTCTTCAGACCCATTCAATGCATGCTGTATATGAATTTCATCAAAAAAAGGCCATAAAATCTACCCTTTTATGGAATCCAGTTTCAGGTTTCAGTAGCTCACCTTCTTCTTTTTGGACATTATCATGATATCAAGATAAGAGATATTGATCTATGTGTATTAAAAACATCATGATAAAATATGTTTTTAAAAATTTGAGGACTATCATTTTACTATCAAAAAGAAATTATCCTTGTAAATAAGAAGGTATTTTTGATTAACTGGACCAACTCCAAGAACAGAAAATTTGTTTTGGTAATTTCTTAAGTAACGGGTAAACTTAATAATTCGACCCATTAGCACAACTGTTTATCATAAATAAGTCATAAATACAAAAATAATTTTAAAGATTAATTAGAAAATTAAAGTAATTTTAAAAATTATTACGTTAGATATTCAACATTCAAGTAATCAGCAATACTCAAGGCATGCAGATGCACACTAACTGGTTATTATAAGTACTAACTAGTTTACTATACGTACTAACTGGTGTGCTGGGTGTATTATCTGGTGTACTAAATGCACTAACTGGTTCCAAAGCAAGTGTAGAGCTATTAATCTATCACATTCAATGAATAATTACTTCAATAAATTTGCCGATGGGTTAGGTATTGGAGTTAAGTTTTCTAGATAGTTTAAATGAATTTAGACAATTTTCTTATCAATCATATATGAGTGAATAACATGATTTTTAGTTGTTCAAGTGTGTATAAAAATAATAATTATTCCATAAAACATATTTTTTTTCACTTGAAAAATAACCTCATGTAACATAAGTGCTTATTAACAATGGAGAATGTTTGATTAGCATCTACAAAAGGTTTAAATTGAGCTCTTAAAACTAATCAATTGTTCAACATCACCTTTAGAAGTTGCTCGCTTCGTTGTTGGTACACTGATGAAATAATTATTTATTCCTCATTTTGCTTAGAAATATTTTTAATATCTATGAAAACTCGATTCTCTTGATGGATTTTATACATCATTGATTTCTTTCTCAGAATGATGAAAAGTTTGTCATTAAGAGTATTTATTAATGTTATTAGAATAAAAAATCATTCTTCGCAATAATTGTGTACAGTGTGGGTTACAAGTTGCTTACAGTTGGGTTACAAGGGATAGTTGTGTACAGTGTGGGTTACAAGATTGTATTTTTCAATTTTAATTTTAAGTATGATACAATTTCTTAAATTAAATTAGTATAAATAAATTAAGTATAAAATGTATGCATAATATTTTTAAGTGATATTCTTAAATATAATAAATAGTTTATCGCTATAATTTCAATATTTTACGCTAAGTATATGTGAAGAAATTGTAAGATCACTAACTGAATTACTTTTTGTACAAAATTAAAGAGTCGTTGATTTACCACTGTTCTGAAATAATTTAAAACACTCGAATCTTTATATAATCAATTAGGTTTACATTAAAGATTTAGGAACATTGTCCAATTAATCTCCAACAGTTACTTCCAATTTTTATACAAAAGTTTGTTTTGCTTTTTAAAATATTTATATATTTATATAATATAGAAAAAATAAATACTTAAAGGAAAATTTAGATGATACACTGATGAAATAATTATTTTTTCCTCATTTTTAGAAATATTTTTAACATATATGAAAACTCGATTCTCTTAATGGATTTTATACATCATTGATTTCTTTCTCAGAATGATGAAATATTTGTCATTAAGAGTATTTATTAATGTTATTAGAATAAAAGAAATCATTCTTCTCAATAATTATAAAGATGAAATATTAATTATATGTATTTGAAATGTTTATAGTGTGAGACAAAGCTCTTAAAATGAAAAAAAAAAAGAAAAAAGAAAAACTAAGAATAAAATAACTAAATTTATAATAAAAACCTCTCTATGCATTTCTTAATACAATTTTTCAATATTTAAGGACAGTTTATGATTTCAAATGTTTTCTTGTTAACTCTAGTTCCTTAAAATTTACGCTAAACCCGTTATTAAAAATGCACAGAAAGATGAACAGCGATAATTTATCTTTTCACGACAATGAAATTCATTTGTTAGTATAATTAATTTTTTTCGACGCAATTAATGTTACTAATTATGCCATTTGAAACTTATTGTCCCTAAAATTAAAGATTTCTGCATTTTAAATGGTTTTTTTGCTTATCTTTCGTCTTCCATTAATTACAGTTCTTCAATTCTATACAGTTAATTATAGATAGGACTGAGTTACAGAAGCATTTGGATAAATAATGGAAATGTTCGATAAATTGCAGTAAATATTTTTTAATTATTATAAAATGAAATACATAGCAGGATTTACATTATATACTTTTTGCATTATTTTTAAAACATAACAACATTAAAATAAAATATATCTTTGGCACAGTTATATTTTTTATATTAGTTATAATATATATGTAGGGCCGTGGTGGCCTAGTGGTTAGGCTCTCGGCTTTCTATCCGAAAGGGTGGGGTACGATTCCCAATGCCGCCAAAGACCCACCGAGTACATGCGATATACGTGCTCATTAAATCTGTGGAATCGAAAGTCCTATGGTCGGTTGTTGAGCAGTTACCATGGGTGCAATGGTCTGGAGAAAATTTACTCCGAACTTCAGACCAATGCCAAAATTGAGGGAGTAAATCCTCTGGTGCTGTCATCTATCGGAGGATTTGATGAACAACAGTCGTACTTTTACCTTCATGGTGCTCTGATTAAATGAAAGACGCCCCAAGTTGACTTAAACTCGCATAGCTAAGGCATAGCGAGCTTGGCTTGTCCAAGTGTCATTAGTAACAACAAAAACAACAACATAATATATATTTCAACAAATTTTCTTGTTATTTAAAGCTGTCTAAGAGTGAGTTTCATATTTTGTATTCTTTTTGCTGACCCTCAAAAATACTAGGCTAAGTGTGGCAATTAAAAATTTGAAAAAAATTTTGAACTTTTGATTGGTTTCAAGTAGAATGAATTGAATAACATCAACCAAACAAATATTATAACATTAATCAATCAAAATTGAATAGTGTGAACCAATATGAGTCGAGATAATCAAAATTCTGCAAAGAGGGGAAACTAATAAAAAATCTGAATAAAACCGAAGACTGTTTTCTTAAAAATAAAACATATTTTTTAAATATTATTAATTTGAGGTATTTAAAAATAAATAATTTTGTGTAGTTTTATGTCACTATCAAAAAAGAGAAAAAAAAATACGTATGACACAACAGTCCATTTAAAAAGTCAAAATGAGATCTCAAATGACATCAGGTTTTTTTTGTGTAAATATATTTAATTCTTTTATTTCATTTGCTAAAAAAATTGCATTAAGCTCCTACGTTACTTATAATAAAAAGCGAGACAAAATTTATTGTTTCAACTATAACGAATGAGAAAGCGCATTCCATTTAAGTTTGACTTCATTGATTGATCAATTTTAGAAAAAATATTAGGCTATCTTGTCATATATATTAATCTTGAATAGTTTTCTCAATGCCTCTCCTAAACTGCCTTAATAAGTTCGTAGAAAATTAGTGTAAATTTTGAGAATTCGATTTCAACTATGCAAACCACACGCATCCAGTGACTAATCAGATAGCATGATATATAGAGTTGTTTAATGGCAATGTCTGTTCTGGATTGTTGAAAAAATGTTCGAGATCAAACAGTCGTCTATCATGTTTCTTTAGCATGTATAAAGCAGAAATGATAATTGAAAATATCATTTCACCAAGTGTTCATACATGACTAAATTATTTACAAAACTTAAAAAAATATTAGAAACTCTAGAAAGTGGGTTCCCCCATTTCATGGACTTATACTAATTCTGCGAATCAGCTTTAAAAAATATAAATAAATTTTTTTTAAGCTAACATTACAACCGTGTTTATGTCAAGCTTATTTTGTACAACTGGCAACTGATTCTCATCTTTCGATGATTGCGATGTTACATTGTGAGAATCTTAAGAATCTCTAGTTAAGTAGGTACCACCATTTCATCGATTCAGTGTGTCATTAGGGGTTTAGTTTAAGAAATATATATAGGTTAGCATTACAATTGCTAATAAGCAAAATTATTGCTATCTAAAGGTCTTGTACCTTACAATGGATACCGGCACCCCTTTGATATCCCTGGCAAAGACATGGCCGATGAGCTCGCTAAAGAGGCCCGTAACTCTCCTCAGCATTCCAAATACTCAAATTTCATTGATGCCAATGCAATTGCCAGCTGAAAATTAATTTGCCAGCAAGTTAAAAAGTTTTCCATTCCAGAATTAAACAGCGACAGAACCATTTCAACTACAACAGCCAGACTTAGAACAAAACACTTGAAAGGAATGAAAATTTTGACAGAAGGACAAAGGCTTTGTTTTCATTACCCGTGATAGCACCCAACTGTCTTCACAACATATCTTCAGTTGTCTAGCAATGCTATCCAAGCTTTTTAACATCAGCATAAAAGATCCTATGGAGCTTCTTTTTACAGATAAAGCTGTAGAGATCGTTAGGGTTGTCTTCGACAGTTTCGGGGACATTTAGGGTTAATGCATGTATTCTATGGATATCATCATCAGCTTTAGAATCAGCTCCATGCCAATCAATGAGCTTATTTTGTACAATTGGCCAATGATTTTCATCATTCGATGATTGCCACGTTACATTGTGAGAATTCTGAAAATCTCTAGTAAGCAGGTTCCACCATTTCAAAGATTTTTATAAATTCTTTTTGTCATTAGTGTTTGATTTAATAAACATCAAATCATTATTCTAGTCAAGCATTACAATTACACCCATATCAATCATTGAGCTTATTTTGTACAATCTGGAAGTGATTCTTATAATTCGATGATTGCAATGCCACATTGGGAGAAAATGATTTTATATAATGCTACTGCTAAAACTTTGGTGCTCATCTGCTTTAAATGATAAATAATTCATTTCATTATGAATAATTTATACTTTGTAACATTGTGGTTTGAATGACATCGATTTTCCTAGCCATAAAACAGTTGGCAAAAGTTATTTTGGATATTTATGAATGATCTCTAAGCTTATGATAGGTATATCCATGAATCCATGATTTGACTCTCTATTCAGTTGTGGTGTGAAGAGATCTATGCATCTGGTTTCTTTCATGTCGATGTGCAACTTGACATATTACTCATTTAAATCTGATTATTCCAGAATACTATGCGAACATTTAAGAACATTTTACTGATAACCAGACAGACCTTATGATTATTATTTCCACTGCATTCAATTCGTATATAAACTTGTTGTTAAAGTGTAGCTTTATTAGCTGCACTACTTAATTATAACTCAGGCTCTAAATATTTTTGGTACTATGTAAAATTCTTTACTTTAGATTAAGTAACCTGATAAACATTTGTCGGAGAAGAATGTGGACATACGTAGAATGTTTCATCACAATAGGATGGAAGCATTGGAAGTATTTTTATTAGGCTTTGGAACATGAGCTATATATATATTGCTTTGACTCACATTGCTTAAAATTTTGCGTTAGGTTGTAAACTTATAATTATCGTTTACAGCCTGAAGTACTGAAAGTCATTGGTTATACTTTTTACTATTTACAAGATATAGCATCTGCAGCTTAGTAGCTTCACGCCACTTTCCGTAAGATCAGAAAAGTGAAGCATTATTGATTTCCTGAAGGACTTGGAGGTTGACCACATTCTCCGTATGAAGTTGCTAGAGTTCCGTGGGGGAGGGAGTAATCACGCTAATATATGATATCCCAAGTCCTTCCACTGATGTGGCATGGATGTGAAAAGGAAGGTTCCCAATCAAGAGTGACCACCTTGTCACCTGACTGTGACGAGATGCTTGGTGATAGGTGAATATTGAGCACGGTTCTTTTTTATTTTTAAAAATATTTTCAAGTTGCAATGTTTTCATAACAACAATATTTTACTAGATTTAAAAAAATTTTTTTGTTACCTTTGTTATTTTCCTTGAAAATATTTATCCCCCGATTGTTAAAAGAGGGTTTATCACATGTAGTGTTCTCATAACAATCGTGATATTTGCTTGATTTTTATTGATATATTCATTACATTTCTCCAAAACTTTTCATCATTTTTAATCAGGAAGCATCTTTAATGAGAATAATGCTATGCTTACAAAAAGGAAAAACAAAAATATTTTTTAAATGATTATGAAACAAATGCCAATTAAGGACGCCACATCGCCTTCTTTTAATTGATGGACTAAATGAGAACAACACAACGAGTTTTTATTTAAAATAAGGCCTTTTTGAATAAAAAAAATTTAGGATCTATTCAACTCTTTTCACACCTGTGTTTTCTCATATCTCTCATTTAAATAAAAACTAATTTAATATCTTACATATTATCAATGATAATAAGTTATGTGTTTAATATTTTTACTCGAATCAATGCAATTTAGAGTTGCCTATATTTCTTTTAAATAAAAATTCAAGCTAATGATATTCTCTAATTAGGCAATTTTCCCTTTAAAAAATAAAAAAAGAACAAATTCGGTAGTTCCTAAAATGAGCCAAAATTAATAATTTCAGTAAAAGTAAGGTATTATAGTTAATACTAATAAATCACTATTTTCAATACATTTGAGAATGAAATGATGTTTGAATGTGTAAAACAAAGTCTTCTTAAAAATATTAAAATATTGTGAAGATTATACCGTCTCGAAAAAACACTCTTTCAGTGAAATTTTCTGATTTTGTGCTTAAGTTTAATTTAAAAATATTGTGAATGAGTAGGAAATAACAACATAGAAATATGGCAGTATTATTTTCAGAGACAGATGCTAAAATTATTTTTTTAAATAAAGATAAAATAAAAATTAGGAAATAAGCTTTCTAATTATGAATATCTTACAATATTTTCAATTTATATACAAAAAATTTTTCTGAGTGAATTGTGATGAGCTGGTGGTTGAAAGAGCATTAGTAATTATTAGAAATTTCTTTTAAAATGTAAATCTCTGTCCACTTTGCCTTAGGTTCGCAAAGAAATAAATGACTGTTGAGAAGACAATCTGAAATAATTGCAATTTTAAAAGTTAACCATTCTTTCCCATTTTGCTTTGCCACTGAATGAACTAAGAATAAGTATGTAAATTAGTGTATCATGAAGCTTAAAAAATCATTGGTTTAAAATAGGAATACCAGTCAGTATAACAGTAGGCCAACCATGCACTTTAACACATCACAAATCGCACAAAAGTGAAGACAAATGGAAAAGTCCAAGGAGATCATTTAATGTTTTTCCATTATTACTTCAAACAAGTTTGTCAGTAGTATGCCACTGAATATGTTAAGTAGTATATCACTGATTATGTCACTAAATATGTTTGGAATAACGTCATGATTAAACATGACGTTGGAGAGGCAGATATAATTTTGAACTGTACAGGCTCTATAGAAGACCATAGTTTACACAAATCATCCACTGTTGTTATTGTTATTTATGTCACTTGCATAAGCCAAACTTGCTATCCGACTAAGTCAGAAGGGTGGG